>DWHP01005096.1:0-12140 GCA_018247895.1 Parnassius honrathi
ATTTAGAGACTACTTTTCTATGAAGAAGTTTGGCATTATAGAATCGATATGAAATTTTCTATCCTCTAGTGCAATAAAATGTCAAGTTATTTTATGGATAATTATTTATATTCTACGTTCATTTCGTACGCCATTTTCGCGTCAATGTTATTGTGTTGATTTTTGGATTTTCTGTGTTTTATTACAAAATTGTAATTTAAAATTTTTGTGTGAATATAATTTATCCTTTTACGTAAATAATTTTGAGTAATATATATTGAAATAATTGTGATTTTCACGCTGCCGAAATATTGTATTTTGCCGTTATCAAAATACAATAGTCTTTTTGTAATGAAGTAAAACCTGGCTTTTATATAGAAAATTTTGTATAGATTATATATTGCCAAATTTCTTCATAGAAAAGTAGTCTCTAAATATAAGTTTTATTGGTTTTAAGTGCTGCGCGTGGGTGCGGTCGCATGCGATCGCTCGGGATTTGCCGGGCGCATGCGATTGCATCGGATATTTACAGGGTCGAGGGTTTAAATAAGAAACATTTAAATCGGTTCACAAGTGACGAAGATATAGAGCGATATTCCTATTAGAAAAGAATCCTTATAGCTTTATGGCATGAATCAAGAAGAAGAAGGTGATGAAACCTGCATATTCGAGATTAGCTGTTCCCCCGCGACTTAGCCAGCGTGGAATTTATTACGATTGTAATTTATGTGTTTTAATTGTTTTGCGCAGAACCCTAATTCTTTTTCTAAAATAAAAAGCCTAAGTTACATCAGCTATCTGCAATTATCCCGTCAAAATCGGACCAGCCGTTTCGTAGTTTAGTCGGAACAAACAGATAGACAGACAGACTAGAATTTAAAAAAGTTCTTTTTTGTATTAAGTACCGTATATACTTCCGTATGCATTTAGTAACAAGATGTTAATTTGACCTCAAAAACAGACACTTCAATTTTATTGATCTGTTTTATATTAATTTTATTGAGCCTATATTTTGTAAAGTCCACCCGCACACTCACTGGAGCAACAATGCGGATTAACTACTTCATAACGGTGTCAAAAAAGGCTTGCGGCCAACAGTGGATGCTCATAGACACAGTAACTATACTTTTGACATGACAACGTCCAATAAATCGATGAACGCCAGCTGCACGCACGAAAAAGGATGACTCATTGTAACGTAACGCTCATTGTAATGTTACGCTCATTGTGACGTTACGATCAGAGCGAGAGCGCTGCACGAGCGAGCGAAAGGCACGATCGGTTTGAGGGTAAAAGTAAATTTATCAATAAACAGCCAGTAGTATATAATAAGAGAGTGAAATTTAAATTTCAGGCCTATTAGAATGTTAATTTAATTTTTTCTTTTACAATCTTTAGCACGTTTAAATTTTAATATTACCTACAATTATACAGAAATAAAATTAAGGAGTCCCAGAGTCTTGACGCCTTTTATTTAAAGAGTCTTATACGTCTGCAGACCACTCGTTTAAACGTTAATAAGTACTGAACTAACCGGCAGTCTTAATTGCACGAAAAACTTTCGACTTTGACTTTGACTTTAGCACTAAAACCTGGCGTGAGTAATCCAGCGGTGTGCTCGCATCCTACTATTGTTGCACTTCTAATCATTAGACTTGCGCAGTTGACTTGAGACATACTTGATAGCGCTAGGTATTCATAGTGTATACTTGGTGCCTACAATTTTTCTATACGGTATTTTTTTTTCATGTTGATATTATAACATAAAACAATATTATAAATCTATATGTAGATAAAGGTTGCGAAATATGTTACTAATTAAGTATCTTTTAATAGAATAACGGTGACAAACGTGCACACAGTTCACCTGATGGTAAGTGGATGCTGTGGCCCATAGACATCTCTACATTTACCCTCGATTAAAAATCAAAACGCAGATGCGTTGTCACCCCTGAGGACTAAGATGCAATGCCCCGTTTCCTGTAAAATAGGGTCTCCGGATCTCTACACTCACCGTACGAAACGCAGCAGTATTCAGCTGCTATTTTACGCTGGTATTCTGAGAAGCCTTCCCGGGTCGAGATGACACATTCGTGCTGCAATTACAATACAGCTGCAGCATGACTCTACCACATATATAAATAGTTAAGATTTAGTTCTCTGGTTACTTTTACGCGTTGCCAGTTCAGGTTAATGTGCTTCTTCTTGGCGTGTTGTTGTTAACGTAAGTGAATCCATCCCTCAACAACTTGTAATAGGTTACAGAGGGTATCATAAATTGGAGATTGAGCAACAGCACTTTGCGGATAACAACTAAAAATACAAAAAATGTCGCAGTCGCAACTCACCAGCCAATTGTAGTAACTATGAATATTATCCCCCTAAAGACATAGGTCTTATTCATAGATTGTCTGATATCAGCCGTATCAGGCAATCTACGAATTAGTTCGGCAGTGGATTTTTAATAGGCTGTTGAAAAGGAATTAAAGTTTCATTCATTCAGAATTAAATTAGTATCATAAACCAACATGCATCGTTACTTTAAAAGTTTTTAGGGAATCTTTTAGGTTACCCGGAGAACATTAGACTTAGATCTGCGATTAGGTAAATGTAGGACTCGTTTTCTATTTAGGAGTCCATCTGAATATCAAACTCTAGCCTATTTATACTCCAAAACAGTAGTGCTTGCACTGCTGTTTTTCAGTTTAAAGGGTATGATTCAGTTATTTCTTTTCACAGCCTTTCCACCTGATTCCTCGAGCACGTGGTAAAATATATTTACCATGTGCTCGACGGTGAAGGGAAACATCGTGAGGATAAGAAAAAAATTATAATATCTCAGAAATAAGAATATATATTGACAACACGCATTGGGGCAGCACGGCGGACACATCCTTACCTTAAAATCCTCTCAAAAATTAGAAAAGGCCTGTACCCAGCATTGGGACGTATATAAGCCGCTTTTGAACTTAATTTATAAACAGGTATGTGGGTTTTCTTACGAGGTTTTTCTTTACCACCGGAAATACAAGGAAAGAGGAATTAGTTTTATTTCACTTAAAATTGCAATCAATAATTTCATTTACGGCGGGGATCGAACCCTGTTGCTTGCATAGCTGAGCTGACCCTGAGCAACCAAGCCTCAAGACGATTACAAATCCTACGGACTATGGGTAGAGACCTCTATTCATCAGTAATGAAATACTTAGAGACTATTGGTGAATGATATCGTAATTTATGTTTTCCTAATTGAAGCACATTGCAGTATGTCACATCTTTACTGTAAATGCGAGGTGCGTTACGTGTATTTCTATATTAACATGGAAGTAGGGTTGCTCTTTGTTGAACCCCTGTTCGATAAACTTGAAACAGGGCTGACAACTTTTACGCGCACAAAACTTAGCACCTTTAGAAGCTATTTTACCTTTCAAAGATTGTCGTAGAAAATCGATCTAATAAATACCTATTTTTTTTCTATGATGAAAGCACGTAAACGAGTTAAATAAAAAATACGAATTTACATTAATTTTAAAATATGTATTTATAAGAAATAGTATTTCTATTCATTATTCTATAGTTTACGATTTATTTATAGGATGTGACAAGCGAGAACACAGTCCACCTGATGGTAAGTGGGTGCTGTGACCCATAAACATCAAGATATATCCTCGTTTAAAAATCGAAATACCGGTGCGTTGTCACCTCTAAGAATTAAGACGAAATGCCTCGATACTAGTAAAAAGGGTAGACGGTTTTCTATCATGAGTTTAGGGAAAAACAATTGAAAACCATTCAAAAACAGCACAGTCAATAGCAGTATTCTGATGTTTCACGCTGGTATTCCGTGACAGTGCTTTCCCAGGGCGAGCCAATCCATTCAGGCTGCAGCTGTGATATAGCCACAGCGTGACTCTGCCACGTATAAAATTATGCTATAAACCTCATTTAATCATAGTTCTTATATTTTATCAACCCGTCAAAGTCTATTGCTAGACAGAGGCACGTGGTAGAACAACGCTGCAGTTGTATTGGTAGTGTAGTTGTAGCACGAATGGGTCGGCTCGACCGGGGAGGGACCACGCTCTCACAGAATACCAGCGCGAAATAATAGCTTTTGTGCTTCGTATGGTGAGTGTAGAGAACCGAAGACCCTTTTTACTGGAAACGAGGCGTTCCGTCTTAGTCCTCACAGGTGACAACGCATCTGCATTTGGATTCGTAATCGAGGATAGATGTAGATGTCTATGGGCCACAGTAACCACTTACAATCGGGTGGACCGTGTGCTCGCTTGTCACCCAAACCTACAAAATGTGTGAATATTAAGTCGTCAATAACATAATACAATACAAATCGTCCCTTGGTTGTTGTAAAATGATCGAAGGAAACTGGAAAAGAAGAAAGGCAGCAGTATTTTTTTTAAAACAATAATGTTGACAAACGAGTCCTCCTGGTGGTAAATGGATGGTATGGCCCATGTTCACCTACATCTGCCCTTGATTAAGAATCAAAATATAGCTGCGTTTTCATTAACCGCAGAAAGTGTCTCAGGTTCTCTAAGCCCATCACTCAACACAACTGTATTTAGCTACTATTTTACGCTGATATTTTGAGAAGCCTTCCCGGGTCGAGATGCCCCATTCATACTGTGTGATCAATGGAAAATAATATTGTAACTTATTCTACATCCAAACTTATCTTATCCTCTTTCCTCTTCTTTTGCAATTCCAGTTCATCTCACTCATAAACGCGTTTTCAAAGTATTCCTTCCATCGTTTATCTTCGAAACTTTATCATTCAAAACACATCCATTCTTGTCTCGTATAGCATTTCATTTACGTTGTTTTGAATTTCCCCAGGCAGTTCTTACGAGTTCCCAGAACATTTTAATTTGTGTCTGGTAGTTATCAGATATTCTTCTATCATTCTCACCCGTTCATTCGTGCTTTTTCCTTTCAACGACTTCTTTTACTCCCTTATTTTGACGTCGGAAGACTTTAAGACTTTATAACTAGACTAATAGTTTAACATACTTCTATTAAAACAGTATAATTACTATCACTTGTTCAAGTAACTATGTTTAATATTTTGTTAACTTCATCATCTGCAATGCCTTTAAAGGCTTCTGGACATGTGCTTATCCCATTTAACCGCCGCTTGGCAAGCGTATTAGCGATCGCATTAAAATAAATCTCGCACCTGTGGCGCTACATATCATAACCATTCTGAATTTTTTATTTCCAACTTAAACTCAGTGGTTATACTGACATCTATCGGACGTCATGGCATATGACGTATAATAGTAGCTCAATATTGCTAGTATGGTGAGTGTAGAGAACCATAGACCCTTTTTCCTGGATACGAGGTGACAACGCATCTGCATTTTGATTCTTAATCGAGGATAGATGTAGATGTCTACGGGCCACAGCATCCACATATCTATAAAAAAAGATCTTTTTTGGTATTTTCCGTATATGCTACTTATGAAACCGCCGGGAATAAATGATTCTAAACGCTTGATTCTAAATGTGTAATATTATCCTTTAATTTCTTAAAAAATCGACTATTACTTATAATTATTCGTACCAAACGCAAGCAAGCAACCCTAATACTAGATCCCCTCAACTAGGGCTGTACAACAATAGCGCCATGGGGTTGTAATTAAAAAAAAACGCGAAAACCCGAGCTGGGGCGTGAATTTTCACGCGCTCCACTCGACGTGTGCCCGCCGATGTGTGCACGCATTTTGTTATTGCGTGCTAATGTATGTGTGTCAGGTACATACGTCACGAGTAATAACGCCAATAGGTCACTTTGGGAAAACCTACCCTACTATTCTTTTTCCTTTCCTTTTTTTCCAAACGTTACCTACACGCTAAGATATTCTTCTGTATCGTGAGCGGCAGTTTACGTACATATATTTCACAAAGACAAACATCCAGACCCGAAACATAAAAATACGGGAATATAAATACTTTTTTTCTTGTAGAATTCGAACCCGCGGTTCTTAATGTTGCAATTCAAATATTAGTCTATTTGATATTACCTAAATAAAATAAATATTATTCATTTTGTTTAAAACGCCGTGAGCCGTGGTAGCTCGGATGGTCAACGCTCGCTGTAAATATAACAGAGCGCGAGTAACCCGAGTTCGGTCCCCGCCGGCATCAATGATATAGTTAATTGCAATTTTAAGTGCTGATTTACCACGTGCTCGGAGGTGAAGGAAAACATCGTGAGGAAACCTTCATGTCTGAGGAATAAGAAAAAAAATATTTTGAAAACATGTGAAGTTCGCCAACACGCAATCGGGCAGCGCGGCGGACACTTCCTTGCCCTAAAACCCTCTCAGAAATGAGGGGTGGCCGGTGCCCAGCTGTGGGACGTATATGGGCTGTAACTTTACTTTACTTTACTTTTAAAACGCTTGTAAAAGCTTGACCTATAGGAATGTAAAAGAATTTTATAATTCCGTTTTCATTCACTTCCAGACGTCTCACTTTAAAGAACCGATGACAATGCAATAATTGCATGGCTTTGACCCAGTTGTGGTAGGGCCGTGTAGTGGTAGTGTAAGAATAACCACTAACCCTTGGTTATGGAATTTACCAACCCGTGGGTGTCGTAAGAAGCGACAGAGGGAAACGAATCAGGAGATGGGCAGGAGCGTCTTCCTAATTACTACTAAAAATAAAAAACTGCTATTGCCAAACCGGTTGCCAAGCGTGCCAACTATGGCAAATATCCTCCTTATGAGGTAATCTATGGGGGAGGCCTATTTTCAGCTGTGAACTTTTATAGGCTTTAACGATAACAATAACGAACGACCTGGTAATGTCATTAGAATCATCATATTGTTTAAGATACAGTCATTAAGTGCGACCTGGTATTGTCATTAGAATCATCATATTGTTTAAGATACAGTCATTAAGTGAGAAATAAACATTTCTTTTAGTTTATAAGGGATTATTCAATTATTCTTAAGACAAACTTTTCAAAATGTCTAAATATAATGATAGTATCATATCGTGTTTCATGATCGTATTGATTTCTTGTCACAATATTTAAACGGATACATACAGAGAAAGATATGCTTAAAAATATTTTAAAACTTTTTATATTATGATTTCTTATATTTACGCTAACACTACATATTTTAATAAAACGAGTTTTATATTAAGATTTTTGTATTCCCGACGTTTCGAACTCTTTACAGCAACCTTTGCTCTCTCTTTTTCTGTCAGGGGGCTGAGTATCCCCTGTGACCATGGGATGGAATCCGTAAAAACTCGTTTTATTTAAATTTTTTGCGTTAATAAAACATTGTTGTTTTTTTTAGTCAAAAGACAATAAAGTAACTAAAAAAGTAACATAAAAAAAAACATTGCTGGGCAAAAGCCCGCTCACATTTCTTCAAAGAATATTAGAAGTACGAGGAAATCCGACGCGATGCCCTAGTGCGTGTTAGTGGGCTTCCTAATTCATTTTTCCTAGCCCGTAAAAGTCGATAGCTAAACATGAACCCTTCCCGTTATAGTTTCAGTTAGAGAATTTTGCTTAGTGGACTTTACGTACCACGAAGTATTTAAATATTTCTAACACATTAGGATAAAACCAAAACTAGAAAGAAGACAGAGACAAAAACAGAAAGTCGTATACTATAACTAATATATTAAGAAAAAAAAACAAAGAAGCTTTGGCAATAATTAGAAACACTTCAAAATATCAACTTAAAAAAACAAACTACACTACACATTACATACTAAAATCGACTTAAATATCTAAAATGTCGACTGTCAAAATAACGTCAATAAAACGGCGTCCTTTTGACCTTTTATTATTTGATTAATTGATGAAGAGGTATCCCATCACACAGCTATCTAATGCAAACATGCTTTTGCGAAATAAGGAAGTGACCATATTAACCGGATGACCGTATCATCCTCACGTACCATATTGAGCACACGGTACAAAAGTAAAACTAATTTAAACTCACCAACGAATGAAACTACAAAAATGCTATTATAACTAACATCAGCTTACAATAATCCACAACAAAAACAAATATACTAGGAGAAATAATTTCAGTTATACTATAAAATTTACATAGTTTCATTTATTTGACGTCGCATAAAACTATTTTTCCAAATAATCCCTAAAATAGAAAAACTCCATATAACATACACAAATATTTTATTGACTAACTTACTAATTATTTTTTATGTTCATTCTCATTATCATCTTCACCAATGCAGTCCATAACAAGTCTGCTGCTAAAAAAGCTTTCTCCCATTAAATGACTCGAAGTTCGTTCCAGCTGTATCCAATGATTCTCTGCATCATAAGTATATCTTTTGAGGCTCCTTAGTGATTGGTATGCATTCATATACGTAGTAGAACTACGCTGCAGCTGTAAATTAAGTTACAGTTTGTGTACGTCCTACTGCTGGGCACAGGCCTCCGCTTATTTCCGAGAGGGTTTTAGGATAAAGAAGTGTCCATCTCGCTGCCCCAATGTGTGTTGGTAAACTCCACATGTCTTCGAAGTATTTTTTTTTCTTATTTCTCAGACATGCGGTTTACTCACGACGTTTTCCTTCACCGCCGGGCACGTGGTAAATCAGCACTTAAAATTGCAATCAACAATTTCATTGGTGCCGGTGGGGATCGAACCCGGTTTGCTCGCGCACTGTGATATTTACAGCGAGTATTAACCATCTGAGCTACCACGGTTCTACCAGCTGTTTTATACTGCAGCACAAACAGGTTTTAATTGTTATCCCACCACTACACAGTCTATTATTTAAATTAAACTTAAATCAAAAATCTGATTTATGTCGAGCTTTTCCAATGGGATTTGCATTAATATTGAGTAACTTATGTATTAAAAAAAAACACCATAATATTTAGAATATTTTTTTTTCAAAAACCTGCATCGTATTTTCTGTATTAACATTTGTAAGGAATATGTTTAATGCGTGACTAACATATCGCGTAATGCGATGGAAAAAGTGTAGGGCGTGTACACACGGCATTAGCTCGCTGTTGCCGCACGGAGTTAGCATAACTACCGTTTCATTCCACTATCTCAGAGCCCCCTTTATCCCTCGGGTACCAAGTTTGAAATAAAATATGAAAAACTTACGGATACGCAATTTTTATACTAGTGTTTTACGTTTGCGGTATACATAGAGATGAAAGTATAGACGCACTTAGGGGAAGAAACAGGTCACGCATGCTCGTTCGACGTCTAACGAGGCTTGAGAAAGCACCAATTAGTGCTAGTTTTATAAAGAGCTATAGATTAAAATATTGATGTATTTTTATAAAAAATAAGGGCCACATACAAGCTTTAGTCCGCCTTTAATAAATGTAAATGCACGATGTGATCCAAGTACACTTAAATCTATCCTTCATGTTTAAAATTGTTTTCTCATTCTTGAGGACTAAGATTGAGAAAACAATTTTTAATTAATCTAGAATTCTTTACGAGTGTGATTTAAAAAAAACATTTATTTGCACAACTTGTATAAAAATGCTTACTTAATATCAGAAGGTATCCTCTCTACCGTTCTACTTCTAGGTTAAGCAAAAAGTAAAAAAGTAAGCACCCTTATTGTGATTTTTCTATACAGAACGTTTGAACCAGTTGTAGCTTACGAAAATGGTTAGCGAGAATTCTAATCATGTAAATGTCATATTAACTATTCTTTAATTAATATTATAATTAGTAACTTTTCGAATATACAAGAGACAAGCAGCAGAGCGCTGTAATTTGGGGACCAAGTAGCCCTCAAAACTGAGATAAGTGCTGTTGGCAGATGCATAGCTTCTTGAGAATAAAATATTATGGTAATGAGACCGCCCGCGATCCTTGCCAATGTTTATTCAAACGCGGACAGCTTCTGCTCTAAATTATCTCTACCGCCATCTTGTATCACACAGGCCTTGCTACAATTTTATATTCTACTTCTTAAATATAAACGTAAGCCGTTTGATATATACCTGTATAAACATATTTTTTTACGCGGGTCTTAGCAAAGACATTTTAGATCCGCTTAGTAACGTCTGCTTCTATTTATTATCTTGTTATAGGGTTATCTTCTTATATATAAAAATCATTTGCTGTTCGTTTGTCTCGCTAAAACTCGAAAACGGCTCGAACGATCTAAAAACTCAATTGGACCCGGTAGGTGGCGCTGTTATCGAGATCCAGAAATCTAACTAAGTTGTTTACTTTGACATCTTTGTTCAAAATGCCTACATACAGCACGAATGGGTCGGCTCAACCGGGTACTTACCCGGTGATTTCAGGTATTGCGGGAGATCGTGGTACTTACCACGATCTCCCGCAATACCTGAAATCACAATTTGTCTTTTAATTTTGACGAATACGAGTATATCCACCCTACGAATACGCCAGCGATAATGGAGGCTGCAAACACGAACTGTATCCCCTTTTACTGACACGAGCTCATTTTTAATTCAAATTCGGTATTGATTTATCAAGTGCAGTATAACAAAAAGGCGATGTTGTGTAAAAATTAAAGGTAAGTATCCTCAGAAAATAAAAGTAAAAAAAGAAAATAACATAGCCTACATATAAGTCCCATAGCTAAGAATATACTTCCGCCGAAATAATATACATAATAAAACTGCCTCTTTGGTTTAATAGTAATAAAGGCGACTGATGTTCATAATCAGTTATTAGGTTTTTATGACAAGGAATTCTCAGTAGCGTGGTAATTGGCGGTTCTTCACCCCCGTACCTCGAAAAGCACGTTAAGCCGTTGGTCCTGTGCACGAACAGAGAAACAGAGTACACCCGTGCTTGCGCAAACACACGGGCACTAACTGCGCAGACGTCTACTTTTTGTAGACTGGTCGCCGTGACCGAAATTCGGTCCGGAGGACATTATTATTAAGGTACGTGAGGGTAATATGGTCCACTAAAGCTTTGCCGTCCTATAAAACCAAAAGGAGGTTTATAGTTACGAGGATGATAGTTACGAACACACAAAGTCGTACACTGTAACTAATATTCCTCCTTTTACGTGGTAAAGCCATGCTGCAGCTATATTGTGGTTACAGCACGAATTGGTCCACTCGACCGGGGAAGGACCACGCTCTCACTGAATACCAGCGTCAAATAGCAGCTTAATGCTGCTGTGTTTCGTTTGGTGAGTGTAGAGAACCGGAGACCCTTTTTACTGGAAATGAGGCACTCCATCCTAGTCCTCAAGGCTGACAACGCATCTGCATTTTGATTCGAACGAGGATAGAGGTAGATGTCTATGGGCTACAGCAACCACTTACCATCAGGTGGACTGTGTGCTCGATTGTCACTCATTACCTTTAAAAAAAACATCACCATCAGAGCAGACATATTATACACAAAATAGCACCGTTTTAAGTATTATTTAAACAATAATACAGGAGTAGCAATCGACAGGATAGTTCAAGTTCTAAAACTACCCTCATCTATTCCTATCCTTCATTGATATATGTAAAATCAATTGTCGCATGTATAAAAGATCAGCACTTGAGAACGGCTGGACCGATTCTTTGTGTCCTTGGATGGTTTACATTCACATTTGGACCCGGTAAGTGGCGCTGTTGTCGAGATCCAAAAGCAACCGTGCAACCAGTCTCGATCAGATCAGAGAGACCAGATCGGAAGATACAGTTGCACCACCAAGCAATTGCCAGCCCCGAGACCCGTTACCAGTAAAGAGGGTATCCGGTTCTCGTTACACTATACGAAACACAGCAGTGAAAAAGGGGTCCTTCCTCGGTAGAGCCGACCCATTCGTATTATAGCCGTAATACGTTGCACCGTCGCTTTATATCTACGTAATATGATGATATCGATTTTTTTAATAGAATAAGGGTGACAAACGAACACAGTTCACCTGACGGATAGTGGATACTGTGGCCCATAAACATCCACATCTATCCTCGGTTAACAATAAAAATGCAGATGTGTTATCACCTCTGAGGACTAAGATGGAATGCCCCATTTCCAATAAAAGGGTCCATTACATTCACCATCATGCTACAGCGACAACATAGCTATAGTATGGCTCTACTGCGTATATGGTAGCAACTTTTATTTAGAAGAGTTGTGTATCGCCAGCAACGCAGTCAGGAATTTGCATTTAGA
>DWHP01005097.1:0-12140 GCA_018247895.1 Parnassius honrathi
ATATAACACTGTACAAAAAATTTCATTTTAAATTAATTATTAATACAAAGAATATAAAGTAAATTAAAATACAAAACAAAGTACAAAGTAATTAAGACGAATTAACTTTTGGTTTTTGATTTGTTGCTTGGCCAACATCAGAGATTGAGGGATTTGTGATGATGATTCATATATAAATTTAATAAAAAGCTTTTATTTTTCGACTTAGGAACAACATTTTTAATTGAAAAGTTAGGGCATAATAAATTATGCAGTTATCCTCTTTGCCATTTTCAGTAAGGATCTATAAATAGCTCAATGCATTTTTACTTGCACTATAAAAATATAATAAAACAAAAAAATTACCTGTATTTGGAAGAACTCCCCCATGGCCAAAAGAATGGTCTTAGCTTGTCTGTGAGTTTCTGGATCGTCGACTCCGGACATTAAAAGTGCCAGTCCTACAGGCATTTGAAATGTGTAATACGCTGTTTTGTACTTTGTAATTGCTTCATATTTCTCCATTGTGAACTGTGAGAGGTCTGGTTTATCTGTTGTTAACAGTTGCTTCTCCAAATAATGACCGATGGAACATTTTAGCAACATCTGTTAAAATATAATATTTTCTATCAACGAATCTGTACTCAGATTTAATAAATAAATATTTATAAAAACAATTGTTTCTAATTTCGAAAATATTTAAGCCTCGCCTTCAAATTTCATAATGGCGAACAGTTTGAGTTCGTTTCTTATCATCACCAATATAAGTGCCAATTGCAATTTTTAAAAACTGATTTATTATGTGCTTAGCAGTGAAAAAAAAAACAGAGACCTGCATGTCTCAGAAATCAAATGGAACATTTTAAAAACAAGTGAAATCGCAGAGGGGCGGTGGCTGCCCCAATGCGTCTTGGCCTAACCTTAAATCCTTTCAGGAATGAAATGTGCCCAGCTGAGGGAAATTTATTTTATGTTCTTACTTTATACTAGTCATTACTCATAAGTACATTTCTCTCACCTCGTTAAACATTTCCAAAACATTTTTATAGTAAGATTTAGTAGAAAAATTGCGTTTTAAAGTTGAATACATGGCGGATTGCACAAAAGTAGCGTCATTAATGCCGCTCAAGCCAACATCAGGACGTCGATGCCAGCACGGCACACCACGACGCATATCCGAACTCTCCATGATGTCATTTAGAAGAAGTTGATGTGTATGAAACTGAAATAGTAAAACAATAATTTTATTGTTATTATATTTATTTAAAGCACCATCAATGTCGTATTTGTTTCGATAACAAAATGATTTGATGATTGCGAAAATAATTATAACCCGTAATGCTTTTTCTTCCATCTTCCTTATTGGCCGGTAAAATTGTGAGCCTCTCCTGTAGTTTGGAGGATTTGCCTTAATTGTCATTCGTCACGCTTTTCAGGCAAATTGAAGAACGAAGCATCAGACATTGCGCACCATTGATGCCTCACTGGCCTAGGTATATTGTCGGGTGTAAACAAAACGTCATCTATCGGAAGTTATAAGAATTTCTTGGCTTTTCCCTTAGCCGCCTTCTACACTTCACCCAAGGGACGAAATTGTTTGATGGATCTTCCATTGTGTGGTGGTGGCGTAAGATAATCTATAATACTGTTTTCAATGTATTGGGTAAGCAATTACACTATGCCCCTTAAAGTATTGTTATTTCCCCATAATGTAACAACTTGTAAAAGTTTGCATGCTCAAAAAAGGGTGTAGTGTGTGTAACTTTAATGCAAATAAATTTATCATTATTATTACAAAATATTATTGTAATATTGTATTGTAGCTATTAAATTTTGTCTATGACAATTGTCGGCTCTATAGTGCAGTTGCTTCGCATTGAGTTGCGGTACTAAGAGCTGCGGGTTCGAATCTCGCACGGGACACGTATTTACGTATGGCCCACAAATAATTATTACGGGTCTGCATGTTTGTCCTTGTAAAATTTATTTTAATAAACTGCTTCCAAGACGCAGAACAAAATTCTAAAGTGAGGGTAACATTTTTAAACGAAAAAAAAATTTTAAATACAAAAAAAATATTACATTATCCATACATTATAAACTCCCGTTTTATATTTTAATACGGCAATGTTCACATTGTCGCTATATCGAAACATTTATAATAACATTGACATGGAACTTATGTTAATCACTTCTTTATTTAGTGATAAAATTTAGTAAAGATTATCTTCCCGTCAGGGTTAGATGCGCCCATAATTTCATTTTAAAAGCCCCCTGCAAAGTACTGAAATGGCTTCAGTTTCAGTCGGAACCGACATCCGAGAAGTGTAAACAAAGATTTCCGTAAACCGATTATAAATCGGAGCTGACATCATCAGCTGCCATTCTCAGGATAGAGTTCAAATATGAAAGGCCTTACAACACAACATAATACGTTCACCAAATGAGAAAAAAATATGGTAAAAAATATAAAAGTATTAAAAGCAAAAGTTCCGAGTAGTTTATCAAAAATAATGTTTCTTCCAACTAGATCTGCATTGCAAAAGTTGCATGAAAACCCATTTATACTATAAAATACTGGTTCAACAACTAGCAATTTTAGTCGTGTTCAGTGGCCGAACGCATGGTTTCAAATAAAAACAGTACTTATTATAAAATCCATAGATATGCACTTTGTGTTCCCATAAAATAAAACTGATTGTAACATAGATATGTGAATCATCAGTTAATCTGGTTGAAACGATAATACCTATATCAATATCGTTTAAGCCAGACGATGATAGACAGCCTGTTTTGTTTGGACATTGGAACTAAAAGACATCTCGTACTATAAAAAAGTCTGACTTAATCTACGTAAGTACTTATTTGGTACGTATAGATTGAACAGGTGTATGATTGGTTAATTTAAAATCCGAAGATGATGCGAATATGCTAATTTAATTAGGCTACACGGTTCGTTCAAAGGCTGTACCTTTAAGTAAGTGTGGCAGTTTTTAATTTGACAGATCAACTGAACAACACAAAATAGGACATCTAGATACACCAGAAATTGTTACTAAAATTTCTTAAGAACGAAATTCTTAAAATACGGTATGTTCAATGTTGTTTAACTGATTAAAAGGCTTTCAAAACAAGCCCCAAGAAAAACAATTTCGTGAAGAAGGCATGCGTTTACTGACAGCGATAAGTAGTTGCATTTAAAAATTAATTTCAACGTTTATTTAAAAAAAGATATGACCATTTACTGCAAAAACCGAATTGAAACACAATATCGAAACGTGAGGATAGAAATATAAAAACTTAGTTTTATTCAATAAAAAAATCAGAACGATATCGAAAATCTCTATTCAATTATACAGTAGGTAGTTGAATAAACAAACTTCGCTTAATCAACTTGAAAAGGACTTATCTAAACTACAACAAAAGTATTATCTCCTTTATTAATACAAACTTTTAATAAACAAAGGGTTAAAAACTGCTCTACACTGGCTACTAAGATATAACAGCTTCTATCGAGAGTAGAGACGTTATAACAATATTTTAAATGTATTAGCGTTGATAACATAATGAAGCAAACTATTACATAAGATTAGATAAATGTATAAAGAAAACTAAATTAGCCACTTTTAATTGTAAATCTATGAACCGCTGTTAAGTTTTTGCGTCATACAGTCGACATAGTTGCTCTCCAGGAAACGTGGTTTCTTCCCTATGATACCACATACCTTGCCAAGATACATCAAGATTACTTATACAGGAAAATCAGCTGTGAACATAGAGGGCATAATCAAAGGACGACCGTTATATATATATATAATGTGTCGACAGACGCGAATGATAACCTAACAGAATTCACCGAATGTCTTAGTGAGGTAAGCGCGATAGTCGAAAGTAGTGACGTGGAAAAAGTGTACGTCCTTGGTGATTATAATGCTCATCCTAGTGAGTCTTTTGGAATTCAGCTTTTAAAATTTTGTTCTGATCAAAATTGGATGTGTGCGGACATTGAAAAGTTAGTTATAGATTCAGATAACTATACATTTGTCAGTGATGCACATGGCTGTAGACGATGGCTTGACCATTGCATTGTCACACAAGCTGCCTGGCTCACTATTACTAACATCAGTATATTTTATGATATATTTTGGTCTGATCATTTGGTTAGACACTATTAAACCAAAATTAAAAGTTGCAATAAAATCATGTAATAAAGTAATATGGGGCGAAAGGGACAGTGATCAGATTGAAGTGTATTATGGTATGTGTAATAGCAAATTAATGTCGCTTAAGTTACCTGAGGGACTTAGCGTATGTATAATTCTCACTGTAACAATAATCATCATAGGTTAATGCTTGATGACATGTATAATAATATTGTTACTGTTTTATCAGAAGCCGCTATACAGAGATATGCTGACCATGTAGATATTATAAACGTAGTGGTCATGTTATAGGGTGGAACAGGCATGTGAGGGAAGCACACGTGATAGCTAGGCTTAAGTATCGCATTAGCATCATGTCGTAAAACAAATAGTTTCAAAAAATTCTGGAAAGCCACCAACAAAGTCGATTTTAAGTCTACCCTACCTGTGTGCGTTGGAGGTGTAAGCGAACCTACTACCATAGCTAATATGTTTGCAGAACATTTTAAAGTAGAGTCGTTGCTAGGTCCACCGCAGCCGGTGTCCGAGGATGAGAGATATCATGACAGTTATGACTTCATTCGTTTTACTCCTGATCAAGTGACAACTGTCATTACAAATATGACTAGGGAAAAATCTCCCGGCTATGATTCTCCCAGCGTCGAGCACCTACAGCATGCTGGATCTCACCTGCCTCAATTACTCGCTACGTTCTTCTCTTTATGTCTCTGTGATTCGTATCTTCCTTACGACCTTATACAGACTATAGTTGCACCTATAGTTAAAAACAAAACAAGTGACGTAGCAGATTAGTGTAATTATCGACCTATATCTTTGGCAACAATTATGGCTAAAATACTTGACACCTTGTTGGATATACAATTGGAAAGCTATATTGAGTTGCACGATGCACAGTTTGGGTTTCGGTGTGAATTGTCTACTGAACTAAAGCACACTGTTCAATATTACACAAAGCACCGTACACCCGTATATGCATGTTTTTTAGATCTCTCCAGAGCTTTCGATCTCGTAGACTATGATTTATTGTGAGATAAGCTAGGCCATAAAAAGGTTTCAGCAGAGATTTTGAAATTTTTTCAGTACTGGTACAACAATCAGTATAATAATGTGAGATGGGCCGATAAAGGCCGGTACAGGTTGCAATGTGAGTTCAGACAGGGTAGGATTACGTCACCAAAACTTTTCAACCTGTACATAAAGGATCCAATTGTTGAATTCAGCAGGAAAGGAGTTGGATGTCGTATCTATGACGTAAGTTTTAATAACATTAGTTACGCGGATGATATGGTGCTGCTGAGTCAAAGCAACCAGAGAACTCCTCAAGATATGTGAGAAGTACGCGTTAGACCATGGCTTGAGTTATAACACTAATAAAAGCGAGTTTATGATGTTAAGTGCCGTCGGCTGTAGAAGCCCAGAAAAAGTGCCTGCTATTAAATTGAATGGCATTGATTAAAAACGAGTAAGTAAATTTAAGTACCTAGGGCATATTGTTACCGATGACCTAAACGACAATGTGAACATTGAAAAGGAACGTAGCGCACTGGCAGTCCGATGTAATATGTTGGCACGTAGGTTTGCAATTAAAGTTGCGAACAAGTAAAGATAACTATTTAAAGGCTACTGTCAAATTTTCAACACGTGCAGTCTGTGGTCGAATTATTCACAGCGGGCTGTCGACGCCTTACGCGCCTAGTGGGGCTACTCCGATTTTGCAGTGCATCAGGCATGTTTGCAAAGGCGCATACAGATGACTACTACGCCTTTATAAGAAAGAAAACAGCGTCGTTGCTCGGTAGGGTGCGGGCTAGCTCCAACTCTATCATGAAAATAATTGCTGATAGACATGACTCACTTATTTTTAAGCAATATTCACTCTGTTTAGTTGATAAGGCACTTGTATTTAAGAATTCGATTTAGGCACTAACATAAATTATAAGTTTCATATTTACTAACATATTATATTACTTGGATGTCTGAAATAAAATTATTATTATTATTAGACTACGATATCTCACAAATACTTCAGGGTACTGTAATTCACAAAGACTGGAGTAAATCCAAGTACAGAGTGATGAGTCTCATCAAAGGCTTGTACATGTGCAAGAAAATCAACCCAGTCGGTTTGCAAACATAAACAACGATATATCTATTTCGCTTACTTTCGTGCATAGCAATATACCGCTATCGCAGCAGTTTTTTGTGCTGTATTTGCATTTGATAAATCAATGGCAAATGGGCAGTTAGTGATATTGTTTATATAATAATTATTGGGGAAATCTTTCTACCGTCAATATATTGAAAAACGAGATAATTCCGATGCTAGTGTACAATAATATTTAGCATTAAAAGAAATTCTACCACATGTACTATAAAATAGGTAATGGTTAAATTTAGATGCTTTAAACAATAGTTGGATATATTTGTGTGTATTGATACAGATCAGAGTAAAGGATTCCAAAATTTAGAAAATGTTAAAGTAATTTTTTTTTAATCATCGTTGAGGAATTTGTTGATTTACTTATTAAATAACTTACAATTTAGTTAACTTACAAATCACATAATTGAGTTGTTAACTGTTGAGTAGTTGAACAGATTGGTGAATTCGCAGATGGTGCAGCAGTTAGGATTTTTCCAACTATCAAATTAGTAGATAAGTATAACTCTATAATGTCAGACCAACTGTTTCAGTCAAGTCACATTTTTACACCTTACATGCTATCGATGAGTCACAAGAAGCAGTACCCACTCATCATTCACTTCAGTCCCTTCCATCATCAGCTCAGCACCATGAGATGACTATCAGACACAAATATGTGAATTGCTTAAGAAAGTACTCCTTATACCTCCTATCATCAGCTCAGCAATGTGAGACGATGATTACCAGGCACAAATATCTGAATCACGTTAGAAAGTGTACGAAAAATATTGTATGGGCCTATAAAATTTGAGTTGCCCTCGTTTTCCCTGGGATCCCGTTATCAGATTCTGACTTGGTACAATGGGACTACTAACTCAGGAATATAGGCTTTCGTATAAAAACATAATTTTGAAAATTAATCCTGAACTGGCTAAGAAATCTTTTATATTTTTGTTTATATAATAAGGATGACAAAAGAGCACACAGTCCACCTGATGGTAAGTGGATGTTGTGGCCCATAGACATAAAAATCAAAAAGTAGATAGATGCGTTGTCACCCCTGAGGATTACGACGAAATACCTGGTTTCCGGTAAAAAGATTGTCTCCGGATCTCTGGTTGTCTACACTCACCATACGAAACACAGCAGCATTAAGCTGCTAATTTACGCTGGCATTCTGTATGAGCGTGGTCCTTTCCCGGTCGAGCAAACCTATTCGTATTCAACCATAATATAGCTGCAGCGTGGCTCTACCACGTATAAATCATCGTTAAAAATACCTACAGTCGATTATAAAGGTAAGAAATGTTAATAAATAACAATAAAAAGTGCATACTATACAATCATGATAACTTAAATGTTAGTTAAATAATGGTACCTAATAAGATTTCGCAACTGTTTTGCATTCTTTATATTTACTATTTGTTTAAATAGTGTTTTTTTCCTTACTTGCAATTCCTTCATTTGCACGTAAACATACATAAACAAAATCGTACAACATAAGTTTCAGCTAATTAATAAATCAAATCGGTCTGAATTCGATACAGTGCTCCTAAAATCAGATAAGTCTGTTAATGCGTAAACAAATTGACGATTACGTAAGAATAGCCATAAGAGGAAAAGTAGGACTGATTTTTTTATTGACACAACGACGATCATATTATAGGTATATTTGTTTTTTATACATACGTCAAAGACTGACCAGTTTTGTCATTTTATATTAATAATAACTCAAATTTCAAGGCCCAAATAAATTTTTTATATATTTATTGACACGTATCTCTAAAAAATAGTAAATTACACGATAATACATATCTTAGACAAGTCACATTATGATTATAGTAAAATAAAATAATTACCATTTCGGTGCACCAGCCCATTATGTTCGCCAAACGTGTATTCTCCGGCGTTAAGTTTTCTGGCTTCTCCAATGTTTTGTAAGCAAGAACGGTTGCTAGTCCACGATTCTTTTTTCCATTCGGCACGTTGTATTGTAATAGCTGTAACAACCATGAATTGGGTTAATTCGTAGAGTTATAAACAAACTTTTTCGTTTCCTTTGACAAATTACCCGAATTGCCACTTGGCGTATACATTAATTTGTTTTGTACTCAACCACGTCTACTATAAAAAGCGTTGTGAGCGTGGAAGCAAATAATAAGACTAGACAATTACGTTGTTTCCAGCGGCATTCGATGATTCCATAAAATATAACTTTTCCGTGAACTCAACTATTGCTCTAAGCGTCTACTTAAAGAGGATTTATTTTGAATGCTTGTTGAGCAAAAAGTAGAAATCTTTATAAGTTTGTAGATTTAAAGTATGTTACACTCCGTGTACAATACTTGTGTCTCTTTATTTTATTTTTCATTAATTTCCTGGAAATGGTTTACTGCACTACACCGATTTTTTTTATCTTTATTATCACTTAAAACGGAGAAATATAATATTTGTAGTTCTAATTTTATTTCATTTAAAAGAGCTACAATTAAATTTTTAAATCGGATGTATTAGACTACTAATAATTGATCATAGCTATAAAATATAGAATAGCTAGCTATAGAATACCTAGGTATCAAGTTTCCAGGTAAAGCCTGTTTTCAACTAGCTCGAAAACCTGTTAATTACACAAATATATAGGTTCTACATTATTCTGTCTTAAGACTGACATAAACAACATAGAACGTACCTTCGCCAACCACTTGCTGGCTTCCGGCACGTCAATATGCTTGCCAGTCTCAGTGAGGTCCCTCACGATGTCTGGAAAGCAAGCCATAAACTCCCGGGACTGGTCTTTGGAGACTGCCAGTCCTCGGGCGGCCAGTGGCATTTGCTGAGGCGTGAGGGTCGACAGGAATCTAAAGATAAAAAATTTATTTTGTGTTTGCTCAACATTTTTTTTGCTACCCAGTACGTGCAAGTGCTTATTTAAGCACGTATTAACGTTATCAGATTTTTATTACTTTATAAGTTAGTGCTTGACTACAATCCTACCTGATGATGGTAGGTGGTGATAAAGCCCTAACTGATAAATTGGTCTTAGCGTATCGGATAAGTGAATTAAATAATTTCAAATTATAAATAAACAAACAATTTGTAACCAAATAAAAATATCAAGGAGGTATGTAAAGATACACTTATTTAGAAAAATATACTAAAATTTTGTTAGGTGCTATGCAATAATATCAATAGTATGCTTAGACCATTCAAAAAGATAGTATGTTATACCATTGACTAAAAACTTCTTGAAAACATTTAGAAATTCAATAATCATTGCTTGTACCTAGTTTCTTTACAAATGTATACAATTAATGTACCTACCTAGTATTCAAAAATAAATATACCTTAATATCGGTTTGTGGAAAGTCATTCTAAGCTCCTTTTACAAAACAGTTCTTAAGTTTTGTTAAAGTAGCTTAGAATTGAATTTAGAATAAGTATTAATAGGATAGAAAGTTTTTTTAAGAACATAGCATTCATGTAACTAAATATTTTCAAGGGTCATACACAATACGTCTCTATTACGCAAACTGCAGAGCGAGTTCACTGACCTGTGATATTTCTGCAACTTCAGCAACTTCTTAGGTACTCCCGTTTCTTCGTTTTGTGGAGACTTATTTGACGATTGATCGAGTCGTGATGCCAATGCATCGGAATTTGTAACGCTGGTAGTCTTGCTTATTTGTCGGCGAATTTCATTTTTATATATTTGTAAAATCTTATCTAAACTTTTCTTTGTAGAATACATTTCTGACAATAATATTGCACAAAATTGAAATCGTAAGTAATGAAGATGGAATCGGGTATTAAAAAAAATTGGTTTATGCAAACTTTATTATGTTGAAAACACTTGAATAATAAAACGCCTGCTGTACACGAGAACGTGAAAACGACTGATTCTGATTCTTTGTTATGTTTTGCTTTGCCCACAGCTCAGTCAGCTCACGCTACTTCAATTGCTTCGCTTCAATCTAAATAAGCTATAGAGCCGTATCAACATTGTTTACTTTTCGCTGTCGATATCGACATGTATAAAAAGTGCGTTAGCAGTGTGGCGTAGCAAAGGAGAGCCAGATAGGCCGTGGACCATGGGTCTGGGTTAAATTTTCGGTGAAGACATTTTGGGGAAAAAAGTCAGTTTCCCGAATAATTTAATAAATACATGTATGTAGATAAGCTGGCTACATTCACAAAAACTGTTACATATACGAATTCCAAGGTTTAATTAGTATCGGAGTCGAAAGAAATGAATACATTAGTTTTAAGTTTATTCGATTGAATTTCGAAACGATGAAATAAAATATAAATAGTGTTGTCCTCCAGATCAAATTTCAGTCACGGCAGCCAGTCCTAACGGAGCCCAATCATCTGAATGCGCATTCGCTATTCCCTCTGTTATCAATCTGATGGGGTGGGATGATAGTTTGGTATGACTGGAGGGAGATCCAGAGAACAACTACTTTACGTGCTTTCTGAGGCTCCAGGTTACAACTACGGAAATACCCAATAACTTATTTTGCACTGACCCGGGATCCTAACCCAACTGGTTGGTATCCAAGCAATAAAATGTAATGCGGCCACAACTCAGGAGATCTAGGGCAGATGAATATTTTAAAGACGAAAAGGAGAAAAGAACGTAATAAAAATAATTTATTGTCTAAAACATATTTTTTAATGGACTAAAACTTTCCATCAGTTTTTGGGAAAACTAAGTATCTAAAACGTTGTCACATTTTCTTTTATTTATTTTTTATTACATCGACAACAGCTGGTGTAGCAATATTGCGCAGCTCAACGAACAAAACATGCCGGTCGAGTCCCCCCTACCGTGCGATGGCACGAGAGCGACGTCACGTAGGCACCGGGCGGCGGCGCAGCCCGATTATGAACGACGTACTGTGAAGTGTGAACTGTGCATTCGATGTTTCGCTCAGCTAACCACGTCGTAATCACTCGTGACCTAAAACATTTCTTTTTCATTTCGGTTGCAATTGCAAAACGTATTTAAGATGGATGATGATGGATAGGTGAGATGATCGTATACGATCAAACACTTTAGTAAAAGTTGAAAACCCGATTCTGATCACAATAACTATGGTATTATTATTAAACACACTCAGAATTGTGTAATATTCAATTTTTTTACAATCATGAGAGACCATACCGACCATAGAGTACTATTATTTATTATGTGACCATACTAAGTTGTCCGAAATTACGTTATGAGCAGATAGATAGACACAATTTTAGTTTCTCGCCATTATTTTTCATCATTAATTTTCCGTCGTAAAAATTAAGTTTTACTACACCATTTCCTAATCCTAAGATCTTATTAATCCCAATAATTTATCTCCATAAAATGTTCTAATTTGGTTTTTGGATTTGTCCCCAAAATTTTTGGGATTATTGTTCATAAACAATTCTTTAATTGTTTCTCAACATAACATTCACTTTAATTTATTACTATTCTATTTAAAAATTTATCCTGTTTTCAGGCGTTTTTATCAAAATAACTAATTTTCTTAATGTCACTGGTGATACCAATAGGAGATAAGAACAATTTAACAGTACTTATTTTACTAGATTTCGACTGAAGTACTGAATGATCGGATTAAAGTACTGAAGTAAAAGTGCTCTATCCGTTGCTTTTACCATGTTATTAACTATATTGCACCACTAAATTCTTTTCCTACAATTTTAACCTAGTAGATGATCCGGATCAAAAATACGAGCTCTAACCAAAACAAATTTTAAGCATTGATTAATGATAGACAATTTTTTCACACAGTTTATAATTTTTTTTCTTTTATCATAGTTGTACGATTGCTTTACAAACAAATTTTAACACAATTCTCTAT
>DWHP01005098.1:0-12139 GCA_018247895.1 Parnassius honrathi
TGTCTAATGTCTGAAATGTATTTATCTTAATTTTATGCTTATTAATGTTATTTTATTATTTAATATATATCTTTAAAGAATATTTTTGACGCCCTCTTATACCGAATTTAATTATTATTAACAATGATGGGCCGTCACAACAGACATATTCCAGAATATTCCAGCAAATATCGGTCCCGACCGACTAGGTGTGGAAAGTTCGGGTGTGGAGTTTTCTGGAAAGCTTAGTTCTTCTATTCGATACTAGATGGTACAGTAAGTGAAAAGTTCTAGCATGGTTTTTTCTAGAAATCTCTCCTCGCACTGCTATCTGACACAAGGGACATTAATTATTGCTTGCAACACTGCCCCTTCATAAGACATGCTCGTTCTGAGCATTATCTGCCCCATAATAACGCGCCAGTCGATCAACATGGACGATTTTAGGAGTACCTCTTGCACCTTTCTGTATCCGGTAGATTACGCCATTTATCCTTGTCACAATCCGGTACGGTCCTTCCCACTTAGTTTAACACTTCACACTTAAGAGATATCCCTTTGTTGCGGACTGGATTTTGCAACCACACTAGTGAAACTTCATCAAATCCCTTGTTGTTCACTTTGCAGCCATACCGGGTTTTCATCTTTTCAGACGTTTGCTGGTCCGAGTGTCTGACGTGCTCATAAATGTCATTCACTTTGTTCCGCAAGTCATTTGCATAACCGGTTTGCATATCGATGGGGCATCAGGTGGTATCCCGGTGATTAGGTCTGCAGGCAGCCGTAATTCTCTTCTAAAGTTTGCGAAAGCTGATGTCACTGATGTACTTTCGTGAACAGCGCTTCGATATTACAGTAAAAACAGTTTTATGTGCTTGTCTCAATCTCGTTGCGGACTTTCCACAACTTTTGCTAGGTACCTCTCCAGTTCTACACTTCCATCAGATTGTGGGTGGTAAGAAATCGTTCTTGTTTTATGAGTACCCATAACTCGGCAGGTTTCCTGGAATATTTGAGACTCAAAATTCCTTCATGATCGCTGTGAATCTCTAAAAGTACTTCAAAACGACAAAAGACTTCATGAACTAGTTTATCTGCAACTGTTGAAGCTTCTTGATTTGGAATGACGAATACTTCTGGCCACTTAGTGAAGTAATTCATCACAACCATGAAATACTTGTTACCAATTTCACTCTCCAAATACGGACCCGCCACGTCAGTGGCTATTCTTTCCCATGGTGCACCAACATTGTACAACTACGATTCGGAGATCCCTTTACATAACTTGCGCATTTGCGACAGCAATCCTTGACATCGTCTCGACTGTGGGCCCAGTGAAACCGTTCTCGGATCTTCAGTAGAGTTCATTTAACTCCCATATGGCCTCCCGAACAACCATTATGGTACATCTGTAGAACATCTGGAACTATAGCTTTAGGGACAACCATTTACAAATAACAGCTGTCTCCCCGACCATGTTCCCATTTACGGCACAGAACTCCATCCTGAAGCAGCAAGCTGTCCCATTGAGCCCAATAGCTTTTCGTGGTTGAACTCATTGCTAAGACAGCGCTCCATTTGGACTTGGGAGCACTAGCCTCCATCCATTCCAGAATCGGCTTGATGTCCGGATCATCCTGATGTGCATGTTGTAAACTGTCCTTCCACTCGTTGCTGAGATGGTCTGTCCTGAGCATCCTCACAGATACCATTTCCTTATTCTCTTGCCTAGTACAATGCTTGCAACCTTCAGGACAAAGTCTTCTTGACAACACGTCCGTGTAGCCACGAGATTTCCCGATGTTCGATCACAAAGTCGTATTCCTGCAGTAGTTCAATACATCTCGTAACTTGTCCTTCTGGATTTATAAACTGCAATAACCATTTTAGTGCATTTTAAGTCAGTTCGTAAGTGAAATTTCCGCCCCAGAAGATATTTGCTAAAATGCTGCAACGACTTTACCACAGCTAGCAACTTGCCTCTTGTGACACAATAGTTCCTTTACGGTTTTGACAACGACTTGCTGAAGTGCGCTATCAGCACCTATTTATCACCATTCCGTTGAGACAACACAACGCCAACTCCTATATCGCTTAAGTCTGTGTCAACTATGAATTCGTTGCCTGCATCTGGGTACACCAAAATAGGTGTTTCGCACAGACGGTCCATAAGCTCCTGCAATGCGATATTGCAACTTTCATCCCAGCTGGAACGTCGCTTCTCCTCAGTTAGCTTGTGCAGAGGTTTGGTTATATCTCCAAAGTTCTTCACAAATTACCGATAATAGGAGCACAAATACAAAAATGCTCTAACCACGTTTTGTTTTTTGGAATCGGACAATCCTTGCCAGGGGCGACTTTTTCAGGATCCATGCGGATACCTTCTTCCGACACTACATACCCCAAAAAGTTGACTAGCCCTTTGAATAGTGAACATTTCTTCGGACTCAACTTGAGGTTGGCACTCTGAATCTTCATGAGCATGCGTTCCAGGTTTTGAAGGTGTTTCTCAAACATACGGCCTACCTTGATGACGTCATCTAAGTAGACCTAACAGGCATCGCCAATTAGCCTGGTAAATACAAGTTCCATCAGCCTTTCAAACGTTGCTAGAGCATTGCACAATCCAAACTGCATTACTTTAAATAGCCACAGACCATTTTCCGTCGATAACGCGGTTTTTTCCCTGTCCATCGAGACAATTTCAACTTGCCAGTATCCACTTTTTAAACCCAGCGTTCTAAAACACTTTATTCCTGTAAGCATGTCCAGCGTGTCATCGATTCTTGGCAAGGGACAGCTGTCCTTCTTTGTAACGTCGTTCAGAAGGCGATAGTCAACACAAAACCGCATGCTGCCTTCTTCTTTACTAGCACCACGGGTGAATACCATGGACTAGGGGAAGGTTCAATAACTCCATCCTTAACCATTCCCTTAATCATGGTTTCCACTTCCTTTTTACTTGCTATCGGCAATCTTATTGGCCGCTATTGGATAGGCAATTCTTCTCCTGTGTTTATTTTGTGTTGAACTAAGCTGGTCTTCCCTATATCAGCATCGTTTGACGAGAATACATCGGCGTACTTGCGTAACAACTTCCTCGCCTTGACCATTTCATTCGGGGAGAGAACGCTGCGACAGTCATCTAAAAGTTCGTTCACTTTCGTTTGTGCATCTTTGCTGGGGTCCCAATCGATAGATATTGGCACCGACCAGTATAGATCGTACCAACCAGTGTGCCTTTTTCTTTAATCTGTTCCTGATCACAAAGGTTTAGCACACGTACTCCTGAGATGTTGGTGGTTTTGACCAAGGTTCGAGCCACTTTCTACGGAAGGTCCTTGTCTAACCTTTACACTAGTACACAACGATGAGGTTGCCCAGGATTCCGAGGAAGACTAACTTGCACCATCGTTTCCGATCTTAGCGGAAGAACAATTTTCTTAATGCTGTACACGTTCCCTGGTAACCCCCCTTCCCCTTCCATGAAATGTTCCTCTTGTCCACATTTCAAAACACCTTGCTTAACCTCAATCACACAACAATTCTTCCTCACACTGACTCACTTTATTTCGCTCCGAAATTTCGCTTGTATCGCCAAATTTAATACCGCCTCGGTCGCCGCTTTCAGCGGCCTTAAATACGCCTTTTCTACCGAAACATCTAGAATGTTCCAGCAAATACCGGTCCCCACATACTAAGTGCAGAAAGTTCTGGAGTGGACCCTTCTTGAAAGCTTAATTCTTCTATTGGCTACCAGATGGCGCTGTTAGGAGAGTTCCAGAAAGATCTTGACACTCATGCCATCAACTGTGGCGCGCAACAATATTATATTTTTCAAAACGTCGTGTATTTAAAATGTTAAAAAAAAATTAAATATTAAATACCCGACGTTTCGAGCACTTTACAGCACCCATGGTCACGGGCCGGACTGAGATGTTCAACGTCTAGATGTCATAGATAACCGCGGTTACCATAGATTAAAATTTAACTTTTGTTCCGATCTACACACTATGAACTTATGGTAGCTTGAAGTCTTGCACTTGGCTTGGGATTTAATTTTATTTATTATAGGTTCCCAAGCAGATGGTAGCACCCAGCCATCTTCTCTATTGAAATTAGGATGTTTTTTGATTTCAATAGCCTCGCGAATCATCCTTGGAAGGAATCGGTGTTCTTTAGTGAGGATTTGTGTTCTATCAAATCTGATGTAGTGACGGGGGCAATCCTGTACGTGTTCACGGACTGCAGACTTCCCGGAGCGTCGATTCTTCACATCAGCTATACGTTCTTTAACGCGGGTTTTAATTGATTTATTTTATATCAATTAAATATACTGGACGAATAAGGATGAACCAAAATACACTCGGTGTAAAAATGAGTTAGATGTAAAAAAGTAATCCTAATTTTAACGAAAAATTGCGTGCTGGTGTGCGCGCCGTAATTATATGCCTTAATTCCACATTCCCTTTTCCACCATCGGATAACCATGCGATCGATTTTGTTGTCGATATTCCACGCAATTGCAATTTGATAAATAGGCGGTGTAATAATGTCCACTACCTCATATGGGTGAGGTTAGAGGCGATAGGGGGAAACAAATCAGGATAAGCAGAAGCGTCATGCAAGCGTGACGACTATGGCAAATCCGCTATGGGGCAATCTATGGGGGAGGCTTAAGTTTAGGAGTGGATTTTAATAGGCTTTAACGGTAACGGTAATGGTATAGGAACCAAATAGTTAGCTTCGTCTTTACAAATACAGCAAAGGAATAAAGTGCAAGTGGAATAATTAGCCTGTCCTACTGTCCGATTACTTTAAATAGGCTTTTGTTACGCTAAGACAATGTTATTTATGATCGTATCAGAGGTGATTGTAGTCAAGCACAGTATTATAAATAAGTTAAAAAAAAACAGTGAAAATCGCATTCGATAAAAAGCAATTTACAAAAAACGCGGAGGAAGCCATTAATATTAAATCAATTCAAACTTCAAACGTTTATACCTCAAAAGTAACTTTTTGTTGGCTTCATTCGTTTAGTGTGAAATTAAACGAAACAAGCTTTAGTTAAAAAAACCCGACTGCTTAAAACGTGAATAATTATTTAAAAAAATCAAGTTGTTAAAGCCTATGTTCAGCAGTGGACTTGTGAAGGGCGATAATGGTGATGATGATGAAAACCTAATATATGGTTTTAAAAGAACTTTGCACAGCTTTACTATAAGTTTTGAAAATTTAAGTGAGAATGGTTGCTAATCAACTTTAAATCATTATACATTAAGAATGGTCATTCAAAATAAAATAAAATATTAGAGAAACCTAAAGATGATTTCCAAAGACCTATTCAATGAAATCCCACTTATCAAGTTCGCTCTATTCAACGCTCCGTGTCGGAGCTATTCTAAATAATCTCTTTTTACTTTGAAAATTCGATTGCGCGATTTAGGCTTCGATGCATTTCGCTTGTGGCGCGACGATAGCGCCGCCACAATTTGAACAATTAAACTTTACCAAGCAGATGGAGAGGAATGCTAGGAGACATATAGGTTATATTTTATCCGAAACTCCTGAATATTTATTTTGATAACAAATTTGATAAAATATATGGTCTTTGATTATCTTAAGTCTAAATACTGCCACATTAGTAGATCCCATCCAGGCGAAGCCAGGGCGGATTGCTAGTTTGTTATAAAAATTCTCCAATTAAAATATATTACTGTTGCAGCCTATTGAAGTCTACTGCTGAACATAGGCCTCCTCCGTATATTACCTTATGAGGAATAAGAGCCGCCCTATGGATCCATAGAAACCCGCGTGAAAGAACATGATATGAAGCGCCGACGCCCTGGGAAGTCTGCAGTGTGTCAACATATTCAGGATCGTCAAAATCATTATATCAGCTTTAACGGATAACAAATCCTCGCAAGATGATACCGATACCTACCAAGGATGATTCGCGAGGCTATTGAAATCAAAAAAACATTTTTCCTTAACTACACAATTCAATATTATTTATTTGTAAGGATTAAAATGCGTTTGTAACATTTATTTATTTAAATTTGTACGACCAATGAGTGAATTGGGTTAATAGTAGTGATAATACGACTTAACCGCTTGCTCCTGGCGATACCGGTTCCCGTACAAAATAAGGTTAGCGACCATTCTATTGTGTATTATATAGTGTCAACCGTCGCCCATGAACAACTGTAACACCGGTGGGGTTGCAGATGGGTTGCCGTTTAAAACGGAGTAAGCTCGTTTCTTGAAGGTCGTTATATTTTTATTTAAATTCTAATTTAGTTTATAAAAGGAAAACTGACCAAGTAGATGGCACCTTTAAAAGAATCATAATAATACAGATTCATGTAGAATTTAAAAAAAAATGTAAGTATATATTTTTAACGCCATCATGCGGTGACAGTGAATTTCTGTCTATAAATAGTAATACATTTTAAAATATTCTTAAATAACAAATAGAACTATAGAATCGCAGCTGCAAATTAAACGAACATTGCACTCACAATTTTAGAACTAATTGCTAGTTAAGTTTTCCTATAAGGATAATAAAAAGTAAAAGAATACACACTGTAATGTAGAATTCCCCGTTCGACTTCTAAACCTCTGTTTTTTTTCGATCGTTTATCTTTACGAAGGTTTCGGTCCCAGCGCGGCAAAGTTTTTAAAGAAACTAGTATATTATCTGTCACTGGCTGTTACTACGAGATAATAAGTCACACTGATACTAATCTGCTAAGGATGTATTTACACAGTTAATACTAAATGTTTAGGGCGAAGCCTTGACTTCTCGTTTGTTTAAAAAAGTTAACACAAGCGGCCTTTATAAAAGTACTTTTTAAGGGTCGGATCAGTATCAGCAGGAGAGGAATTGAGTGAATTGCCCAATTATCCATATGGATATATGTATACATTACTCTATGTATGTCAAATGATGTGGTTTGCTGTAGCGTTAATTAGTCCGAAAGGTTCTTAAAAATATCTTACTACAAGCAGTAAAAAAATTTAAGACAAAAATTCGCAATCGTTCAGTTCAGCAATTTATTTATTGAATAAGATTGACCATAACTAGGTATTATAGAGAAAATTTTCTAGCGTAAAATGGTATATGGTTTGATAGTATTACACACCTTTCAGTTCAGTCTAATCTACGTTGTTACTGTCTTCTATATTTGTGAAAAACTTAAATTTTATCACTCATAAAAGGTTTATTGTGTATTCTAATATATTAAAATTGATTTTTGTTTGTTTGTATTTTATGCCCTGCCATACCGTTCATCAGATTGCGGGAAAACTTTGTCAAAATTTTGCTTACACTTCCGCGAGGGTTTCAGGCATAGTTGGACCCGGTAGTTAGCCCTGTTGTAAATTCCAGACATCATTCGTGTGCAGCCGGTGAAGATCGCCAGTAGATAACTAAAATGTCAGCTATCGAAGTAATTTTTTTTAAGAATATACATAAAATGACCGCATTTTATCTTTTACTACTAAATCTCGACATTTTTATCTCCTGCTGATTACTGGTCGGGGAAAAAGTTTCTTTGTATTTTGTTTGTATAAAATTGAAGAAAAATTCATTTAGTTGTGCCTTTTGTATGAAAAAAGCAAGCAAAAGAAGATAAGATACGAACAACCAAAATTATTTATAAATAGTACACAAATTAATTACACAGATAGCTTAACTACTTTAGGACTAACAATAGATAGAAATCTAATCTTTGTCAAATATATAGAAAATGTTATGAAAAAAGCCATAAATCTTTATAAGAAAATATCTCTAACAGCCAGAGCACAGTGGAGCCTTAACTCAGAAATATTAAGGACCATTTACATATCAGTCATAGAACCTACTGTGCTCTATGCTTCTAGCGCGTGAGGATTTAATGCAACAGAAACGCAAATAAGGAAGAAGCTGTACAGAGCAAAAAGAATGTTCTCTATTCGGATTTGTAAGGCGCATAAAACAACGTAATTAACGTCATGTGCAACACTAGCAAGAATTTAACCACTTGATCTAAGAGTTCTCAAACAAAAAGAGTTGTACGAGATAAAGAGAGGGAAACCCATAAGTCACTATCCTGGAAGAACCCCAGCAAATAGAATTAGTCCGTAAAAGTTACCACACCTAGCAAATAGGGTCAAGTAAATTTACAAACCGATAACAACACAAGATGACGTCGATAAAAGAGATAATACCTGGCCAAAAATCTACACCGACGGCAGTAAAATATAAGGAAAAGTTGGCGCAGCAGTAAGGTGTTGGATAGACGACAAAGAAACTCATAAGTCAAGAATAGGACTGGAGAGTTCTTGTAGTGTGTATCAGGCGGAGCTCTCAGCAATATTTAAAGCTACAAAAATCATAAAAAGGAATAAAAAAATTAAACAATGACATATATTAAGCGATTCCAGATCAGCTCAAGATTGTCTTTCAAATCCTAATATTAAGTATATCACTCCACAGTAACAGAAATACAAGAAAGCATAAAAGAAATAAGGGAAAAAGGAGTGAGGTATTATCTTACTGGATTAAGGCACACGAGAGTATAGCTAGAAATGAGAGGGCTGACGAACTGGCAAAGTCAGCAGCAGAAACGCTTAAACTATGCTTGTATGACTGTTTCCCTCTGTCATTCGCAAAACGTTTCATCAGGGACAAAACCGTAACGATCTGGCAGGAACGATACAACGCATCGGACACTGGAACTGTCACAAGAAAATTCTTCCCTAGAGTAGAAGAAGCATATAGAGCAATGGAGAAAGTAAAAATAAATAGTATAAGGGCACAAATATTGGCAAGCGTCGAGGATTTCATGGCTTATTTAAATAGATTTATACCAATACTGCAATAATTAAATTTTTAAATTTATGAATTTAAACCCATATTGCAATTGTGACGACGAAACTCCGCAAAGTGTAGAACACATCCTTATAGATTGTCCAAGATTTCAACCAAAACGGTTACTTTTTGAGAGCCGTATGGGTTTATTGCTACAGAAAAGTACATAAAATAAAGCGATTAACGACAATGATGGCCGAACCTACTGTTACGAGCTTGAGGTTCATGAGGTCCCCGACACTAGATGGCGCAGTGCCTTCTTGCTACTTTCTTCCATTCGCTGCTTGCTCAGAGTGCTGAAGGAAAATGGTTCCACAGTAATAAAGATATTGAAAAGTAAGGAAGAGAAATAGTATGAAATTTAATGTAAGCAAGATGGTAGAAGCAAAAAGAAAACAAATTGGAATAAGCAGTCTGTGAATGCGAAACATGTAAATTGAGGCAGTTTTAGCCATAATATTAATGTTATAGAGCTTAGTATTAAACAAGGGAGTGTAAATTGGTGCGCGACTAATATAAACTAAGTCTTTAATATGTGTTAAGGCTTAGTAATAGCATTAAAAAAAGATACTTGGAAATAAAGGGTGCTGTAAAATAAATAACAGAGGATGAACTAAGGTTTTACAAAATAAAAATAAAACTCCACTTCATCCACAATTCTTCATTGATTTTAGCGTGAAGAGGGACAGGATACCCTTCCACCACAGTCCTCCAACGCGCATCCGGAGCGAGTTCGACAAGCACACCTGGAGCGGCTTCTCACCTCTCGCCAGTCAAGTAGATTCCTCTATCTAGTATTAGTGTCTTTCTAGTCGTACAATTTGTTGGTTTTTGGGCCCACATTAATAGCTTCCTATCCAAGAATAAAGAACAATTTAATATCAAGAAATCACATCAGAGCCCCTAAATTGGATTTTAATGGACTAATATTTTCTTCTTCTTCTTTATAACGATTTACTGTTTGTCAGTGCCTCTCCTACTATGGGAAGGATTATCCATGGATGATGAATTATCTTGCGCCGTCACCACTCAGAGAGGAAGAATACTTATGTTTGAAATTATTTTTGAAAATACGTTAAAGTAGGGACACAATGCTGTGTTGGTCCCTACTTTAACGTATGGTAGTGAAAATATTTGGGTATGGCAGAAGAAGCACGAGAGTAGAATAAACGCAGTAGAAATGCGGTCGTTAAGGAGTATGTTAGGGGTGAATCTTAATAACAGGGTGAGAAATTGTGTGATAAGAAGAGTGTGGTTTGCAAGATGATGTTGTGACTAGGATTAAGAAAGGAATGCTTCGGTGGTTTAGTCATGTGGAAATAATGAATGAGAAAAGAGTGGCAAAGAAAATTTATGTTGCTGAAGTGAACGGCAGAGTCGGAAAGGGACGTCCTAGATGAAAATTTATCGACCAAATTAGCGATTTATTGAAAACGGGCCAAATTAGGAGTACTCTTAACCGACGAGCATGTATGCGTGTGTGAGAGAGAGAGAGGTGTGTCAGGACCGCGCCTAATGGAAGTCTGTAGTCTCTGCCTACCCCTCTGGGTGACGGGCGTGAGTGTTTTATGTTATGTTATATTCGAATCTCCACTCATCACTACTCATTTAATGGTTGATGCAATGCATCAACTTGTATGTGGTAAACTTCGAAAACTTTATATTTTACGGTGCTTTACGGTCGAAATGCTGTTCTCATTTGCGAGAAATTCAGAGATGAGTAGAGATCTTTACATAGCAGTAGTTCCCGTTTATTGAAATGTATCTGTGATCAGTTGCCAGAAGATTTGCAAATGCAGATTAAGGATTATCTCTATCCATCAATATCCATAATATATTGATCTTTTAACAAAATTTTCTGAACAAGATTTTTTATTTTTGTCAGATTAATTCAGTGATTTCATTATTAAGTTATAATCATTTCGCTCAGATTTTTTTTCTAGTTCAGCTAATATAAATTTAGGAACATCTTGCTGTATCGTTTCATCTCGATGCGTTGTACGGAAGACAGTCTGCTATTATTAATCAAATTCATATTTTTTGTACAACTACCGTATCATAGCGTAAAAATAAACAACGACGAAAAATAAACGTTGCCATAATACGTTTACTATAGTAATCCACTGTATCTTTTGCTCATTTAATTCTTTCGCCTCTAACGACATCTAAAGGACTGATAGAATGACGGAATTACTACCACATGATTTACCTCGTTCTCCGCTTTTCCCCAAGCATATCATAAAAAGGTATTAGTCATCATCATTACAGCCCTTTACAAGTCCACTGCTGAACATAGGTCTCCCCCAAGGAATGCCACAAACCACGGCGCTGTGCCACCTGCATCCATCAACTTCCTGCATGCCTTACCAGCGCGTCACTCCATTTAGTGGGGGGTCACCGTACACTACACCTACTGGTACGTGGCTGCTACTCGAGAACCTTTTTTCGCCATCGGTTGTCGGTTCTTCGAGTTATACGGCCGGCGCATTGCAACTTCAGCTTACTAATCCATTGGACTATGTTAGTCACTCTAGCTCTACTGCGGATATCCTTGTTTCTGAGTTTATCACACAGAGAAACGTCGAGCGTAGCCCTCTTTATAGCTTGCAGAGCGACCTTGAGCATCTTCACAAATAATATATATAAAATGGTATTAGTGATAATACAAAATTTATTTTCCACTGGCAAAATGAAGGAAGTAAGGGATATAGGTATAATAACTTCTTTTCAATGTCAAACTCACCTGCACGTGGTGCATCCACCTAATTAAAGAACGAGATTATTTATCTATACGTATGGCCATTCTAAAATATATAACTTAAATTCCACAGGCCGGTGAGTGATAGGAAGCAACATTTCCAGTGTAAAGGTATAAGCTCTTTGCTTATCAACCTGACCACTAACCCTATGTGTTGAATGTGGTCAAACTTACAAAGTAGCTCCAGGGCTAAATGCTCGCCGTAAATTGCACAATACGTGAACAACCCTTAGAGACAACAGAACAATACTTATAGCCCATAAAATGTATCTCCATAGATCGCTGTGCGACTTTGAGCGTCCTCATACGGCCAGCAGTGAAGGACTACGTTTCAGTTCCATATGTCATCACTGGCAACACGCACTGGTTGTACAATTTCGTTTTCAGATTTTGAGGTAAATTATGTTCATCAGATGATGAGAAGATGTTACGTAATTTCCCGAACGTTGCCCAGCCGAGTTGAATCCGTCAATTGACCTCTCGGTCGAAGTTGGACTTACCTAGTCGGACTATTTGTCCCAGGTAGACGTACTCGTCAACAACTTCGA
>DWHP01005099.1:0-12137 GCA_018247895.1 Parnassius honrathi
ACAAATGAATGAACCATCAATACTTTTAAGTGTACCAGCTCAAACGAACGAATCATGCATGATTGACACATGTCTACACGGCGCTGTCCAACAGCGTATTGGCAGACTACTCGAACATATTTTCGAAATCATTTTAAATTTCTCAGACATGCAGGTTTCCTCATGATGTTTTACTTCAAAGCAGAGCTCTTGGTAGTACAGTACTTAAAATTATCATTAACAATTTCATATGTGCCGGCGGGGATCGAACCCGAGCTGCGTACTGCGAAATTTACAGCAGCCCTTTATTTTTAGCCCTCAAACTACCACAGCTCGTCCGATATAGAAATGACATTCAAGTAATAGTATTTTAATATAAAGTTACAGCTACATCCCTGGGCACAGAACACCGTACTGGGCACAGATCTTCTCTCATTTCTAAGAGCATATCTATAAATCACAGCTATGGAGCAGTTAGTCCGCCGCTTTACCAGTGCATGTCCTTCACGGTCCTCGAAATATGTTTATTCCTCAGACATGCAGGTTTCTTCTGAATGTTTTCGTATTTTAATTCAAAAACATTCTAATTTCAATAGAGAAAATGCTTGAAATCCTTTAATTAATAAAGCTTTATACAGACTTCAAGATACTGCAAGCTCGTTTTGTGCAGTTCTTTATATTTTAAAGTTGAAGGTAGCCTTCATCAACTATGACATCAGGACTTCTAGCATAACAGAGCCCGGTGACCATGGATGCTGTAGAGCACCCGAAACATCGGGAATTAAAATAAGTAAAATCAAATGTGATAAAATAACTAAAATTAGGTTTACTCAATGTGTGGTATTCGTGTAAATATACAAAATCATTATTACAAATAATAAGTTATGTGATGCCGTTTGATATAACAACGTATAGTCGAGCCATGTTGCAGTTTTATTACGGATGTAGCACGAATGGGTCGGCTTGAGCGGGCGAAGACACAGTCACACTTTCACAGAATACCAGCATAAAATGAGCTACCACGGCTTATTTTATATTGACGAGTAATAGTAGAATTTTAATATTCAACCAAAAATGGTTTCATCATGTATTTTAATGAATCTCTTTTTGATACAAGTTTTAACTGTTTCAATTAAAATATTTAATGACAATAAATGTTTTATTCTTTAAAATTTATGTTTTGCGCAAAATATGCGTGTGGTTAAAGTAATACAATTAACTGTTTTCCTTTGTGGATACATAACTTTAACTTATTTTTTACTTTAAACTTTTTCTTAGTATTTGATAGCAACGTAACTTAACAAAATTATGGAAATGTACTTATAACCCCTGAAATAAAAGTATATCCGCCTGGATAGTGCGAAAACGATCTATGACATAATCGAACCAATACACAAACAAAAAAAAATGGGAAATATTGTTCTAAGTTCTAAACTTAGATTTCTCCCAGGAAATATAAATATTATAAAAATGAAATTAGTCCTTTACCCTGATTCTCTTGGAACGCATGGCACAATATCCAGCCTTTTTAATTTTTCCATCTTTGGGCACCCTGTCATCTAGATGACCATGGAAGATTGCCCGTCCTGCAGGGCTCATCTCAAGGCTGCATTTACTATAGCCTTCATTGTGATCACTGTCACTGGTTGTCACAAATTTATCTAGCACATTGGGTTCATTGAAGCACCAAATAAGATCAGTTTCACCTGGAAAAAAATATTATGTACTAAACATGTAAAATAAATTTTCAAGATGGTCCCAGTGATATATTACAGGACTGTGACATTGTCTTTTATTGCAGGCCATATAAGGAAGCACAGTAATTCAGCTAAAAATTAAGAGGGCTATGCTTGCAGTTTCTCCATAATCCACAATGAGTAACCCCACAGCAGAATGAAAGTAACCAACATAGCTCAATGATTGGCTATAAAACTTAAAAAACTCACTGATGATCATGGCCAATGACGATAAATAATTCTTGAGTAGCAAACCCTTACTAGCAAGTACAGGGTTGAGTAACGTTAACCTCCCACCAGCCTACTCACACTACATACTGAGAAGAAACATACAAGAATTTGACAGATACAGGGGTAAAGAACCATGTTTTTGGCAATCTATTGTAAGGGTATTCTGTCTTATGTTCAGCAAAGAACTTGGGATGGGTGCTATAAATGATAATTAATTTGCTTTAATATTAAGAAATCTTTGGTAAATATTTTATTATTATTATTTTAAACATACAAATAAATGTCAGAAAGTGTAAACATTTGTGAAAATGAAATGGCTTTTTATTTAAATGGCTTCGGTCTGTTCAAGTGATATGCAAAATGTTGTTAACTTCAAGGGATAGCTAAACATTAAATTATTCACAGATTACTTTAAAACAAATTTTATTCAATAAATGTCACAAACATAATATGTAAGATAAAAGATGTCAATTAGCATTAAATTATAAATTTGTAACAATACTAAGAACATTAATTAACACGTAACTATTAAGGCAATGTAAGATTAAAGACAAAATGAGCACAAATACAGCAAATTTTATACTAAAAAATGAAAAAGCAATAATAAAAATACTTAAAGTTAAAAAAAACACATATTTTAGACAGAATCATTGAATGCATGTGCTGAACTAAAGTTGTGCCCATGTGAAAATTTAGTTACTTGTCACAATAACTTACAACAAAATGTAAACATGAGTATATTCTTGCAATATTGTAAGTTTAAACTAAACAGCAAGAAATTAGTAAGAATATATATAATATTCATTTTTTTATTTAATTGTACTCTCAAAAGTGAGTGACATTTGATATCAACTTACAAAGGTAAGAATTTTAAAGTTATCATCAGTATCTTTTAATTTATTAAATGTTGTGTTTAAAATGTTAAAAAAATCCTTCAAGTAAATCTAAATATATAAAGAAATAAGTCAAAGGGTGGTGGTTAGCAAATAAGATGAAATAAATATAAAATTATACTGCTACAATAATACAGCAACCTAATTACAATATACTCTGTTCGGGATCCATAACAGTAATTGTGAAAAGGTACCTTGCTGAATACACTAACCACTTAATAATGTTATAATATACAGTCAGTATAAAGGTAAGTTTTTATAGATATTTATAAACTTTTTATTGTTTAGGGTTGCATGTTTGACTTCATACTTTTATCAAAGCAAAAACAATTTAGTTTTAGTTAAATTTCACATTTTCAGTTAAGGATTCCAAACAAAATTACCAATATAAAATCTTCCCAAAATAATACTTCAATAATTATTCAGCGCACTTCATTGATTAGTTGATCACATATTCTCGTTAGCTCCTCATTATCTCTAGTCTTTTGCAACAAAGATTCTTGAAGTGATGATATTGAAATCTCATGTTTCTTGATTATTGCATTTAACTTAGTGATTTCTACATTATGATTCTTTTTAATGTTCTCTAATGTTTCATTTGCTTTATCTAAACTTTCTGATGTAATGTGTTTTAAATTATTGTATAGTTCTTCATATTTCTTTAAACCATTTTCATATTCTAAAAGTTTTTCCTCAAATATTTTTTCTCTGTCTTTCGTTTCTATAATAACACTCTTACATTTTTCATATTTTGCTAGTAAATCATTGAAGGAACTTTCCATGCTTGATAGATGATTGAGTGCCTGATCTCTCTCTAAAATAAGTCTTTCAGTTGTTTCTTGAGATTGGATTCTCTCACGCTGTTGTTCTCCAATTAATGATGATATGGTTTTTTCATATTCTTCCATGACAATACTCATCTGTTTATTATTTAGGGTTTTATCACTGACCTGCTTCAATAAACTATTTTCTCGGTCTGCTAAAATATCTTTCTCATTTGTTAATTTTTTGATTTTTGAATCTAGTTCTTCTACTGTTCGAGAATATTTATGTTCCATATCTTGCAAGGAAGATCTCAACTCTCTATTTTCTTGCCTCAATTGCAAAACTTCTTGATCTTGCTTTTGTAAAATGACTCTGAGAGACTGCAGCCTATCCACTTCCTGGTGGCTGTAATTAGTGTAACGAGGACTACGTGGGGCAGCTGTTGGAGTGGTGTTACCAGAGATGCTTATCAATCTCTCGGTTGCAACCCTAGTAGGTGCTAAGATAGCAGAGACACTGCGTATCAATGCTGGAGTAGTTCGCATATTTGTAGCACTTGTTTTAGGAAATTCAGAGCTAACTACTGGGGGCACAACTTGCATTGGCTTCTCCTTAGTTATGATTGCTCCCATTGATAATGAATGCTTAGGACTGGCAACACGATGCTCTGTAGTTGATGTAGCACTACCTGTCTCATATCCAACATCACATTCTGAGTTCTCTGAAGAGTCTGCGCAATTTGAGCCTGAGATTATTAATTTTTGTTTGGCATATAATGGGTCAAATTTTACAAAAAGACTTTCCTTTCCCCGATCAACAAAAGTATGATTACGATTTGATTTAGCACATTCCGCGAGATAATCTAAACTTGTTGCATCTATAAATACATCTTGGGATGTCGGGATCTCCTGCATGGTCACGTCACATATACTATCAAAATCTGTGCCAGTTAACAAGTCACCAGTAACATTAGAATGTTCATTTGATTTTTTAGGTGACATTGCCATGAGATCGGACACTGATGATACAGCCGATGATGGTGTTGTAAAACTGTCATCAGATGCAGGCGTAGTTCCTCTTGCAGACAACATATTGTCTTCTTTTTCTGTGTTTTCAACAACTCCGTGACCCAATAAACTTTGGAGTTTTTGATAAATGTTTTTTAAACTACTTCCTTCATTTGGTACTTGCGTATCAACACCCAAAATATTCGAAAACATTCGTCGTTTAATGTACTTTATCACAGTTTTATAAAATTCCGTGAAAAGGGCTTACTGCGTTAACAATACAGATCTGGTTCCTGGCTATTTTTGAACACCATAAAGAAAAAAAACTACAACACAAATACTTTCAACACCAACGATTTCAACGGATACATTATTTTTAAATTTGACATAACGAAGAAAACAGATGGAAGAGATTTTTTTCTTTAGTGATGGACTCAAACGGTTGTATTTTTGCCAAAATGAAATTAAGCTTCGCATTTTCTTTAAAAACTTCCCAACAATCTAATGTTCATGGATTTACAATATTATGTCATAACTTGCCCGAGTGTTGTGGTTTCTACGACAGCTTGGATCAGCACAGTCGATGTCGACAGTATCTCAAGTTACAAACAAACTAGAGATTTATAATAACATCGCAGTACTTTTGTCGTTTCTACGGCGTGTGTAGTTTTACACTTAATACAAAATATCGTATCAATATTACGTATCAAAATTCATTTCAATCATTACTTAAACAATAAAACAGCAACACTCCGGCAGTATAGTGTCCGCCAAAACTTCAACAAGATGCTTATAAAGCTATTTTTTTTTACTTTTAGGCTAACTACACACAAACAATAACATTATTGCTATAAAATTTCCAATTATATTGTCAAAAAAGCTACTTATTACACTGTATACTCCACGATAATGTTGTTTTTTCGCTCTAGCGCTCATTCTCATCTTACGAAGTACTATACTTGTTGTGTTCTATATTACTAATCAAAATCAAAGGGTAGAAATAACGTAACTACAGTTGCAGAAATTGTGATGTTTGCGTTGACTGTAAAGAAAACATGAGCAAAACAGCGATGGATTAAAAATTGGATGAAAAGAATATGAATTTAGAAACTTTTAGTAATGGACGATGCAAAAAGTACGCAAACTTTATACGTTGTCTCTTGTCCTCTTTGCTTATTATTTTATATATTTCTAGTGAAACAACCAATTTGACCCTTAATCCTTATCCTACTGCATCATGCAATACATGACGACAACGATATCGATATTTTTTTACTGTTTACTGCCGTTGTCACGTGGCTGCCATTTCTATATGAAAATCATAGGCTATGACAAGTGAACCATACAAATGGGAAACGCACGAAACTACCTACTAGCAGCTTTGATGGTTCTCTTTTTATTAAAATTGGTATTACTTGGACTCATTCATTTTATTACTTATTAAATATCTCATTTTCTCCCACGTTAAATCTTATGAACTTATGTGCCTGACTCTTTTTACTGTCGCTTTTTCGTTTCATAGACTTTCAAATCACAACGATGCTAAAGAAGTTTTCACTTCAAAACACTCGAAATAATATAATAGTAAAAAAATATTGTTGGTATACTGCATTTTTTCAAAGTGGTTCGTTTTTCATATCTAATAAAACAGTCGTCTGTGAAATGCTTAGAATAAACATGATAATTTTGTTTCGGACACCAATTAAAAATATTTATGCTTTTAAGCCATAATTTTAGACTAGGTTCAGTTGGAAACCTGTAAATTAATAAACATTTGATAATTATCTGTTGTCGGCGACTTCAGTTGTCAACAGATATGAGTAGGAAAGAACATCGATAAGTGTTACAAAGGAGGAATTCTACAATCCTACTGAATTTTATTGTTTATTATAAAACTCAGTAATATAAAGTCAACATGTTGGTAATTGTGATTTTAAGATTAGTAACAAGTTTTAAGTACCTATATTAACAAATTGTTTAATTTTAACTGTAAATTCACCTACTTGTGAAATGTGATACCACTTTCCTTTTGGTAACGAGTTTTAGTATTAAAAATAATTCTTATTATGTAACTAAAATTATTCACAATCAAACCACAAAAAATACTTTCGTTTTTTAGTTTAAAAAACAGAGATAATATTTAAATAAGACCACAGACTTTGGCATATTATGTAAATTTTAGTTCCCGGTGCATAAAATGGTGGCGTTTCTAATCTGCACAGTTATTTTGTATGGTATAGCCAGTTCAGCGTACTTGTATATATATAGTCAGTGGCAAATGATCCTCCGTTCATCAGCTGACGACACTGAGGTGAACATACACGATGTCATTTAATTGAGAAGTTAGTTTTAAATAAAAGCTTATCACTTTCTAGTGTAAAATTAATATACAAAACAATACCTCACTAGTTTGCCGAATAGTTTTTTGCACATTTGTAACTCATTTTTTATTTTTCTACTTTTATGAATATCTGTGGTTTGCTTTGTTTATTTTTAATCTAATTAATATAAAATATAACTAATAGTTATAAGTTATGGTAGGAACTTGACCGGCGGCGGATTGCTGCTCCTGTATTATTGTATAAATAATGGTTTGAAGTGGATTTTGATATGTAAAATGGTGCGATTTTGTGTTAAATGTTTGCGCGTGTGAACTATTAGTGGAAACGGTAAAACAAGTGTTCCGACGCTGATATCAATCTCAAGATAAGGTGTCTGCTTAGGCACTGAACCGTGCAAGCCGCGAGAGTGATTCTCGCCAAACCTGTCCGCGCATAAATTTTTTTTTAAATATAAAACACTAATAGTTACAACTATTATAGTGTTTATACCCCTATTACACTACACTGACTGACCGGACTGCCTCATTGGTCTAGTGGTTGTAGTAGTGCGACTGCTGATTAAGAGGTCCTGGTTTCGAATCCCGGGCCGGCCTAAAACATCAATAATTGAGTTTTTCTGTCAAGAAATTCTCACTAAGGACCCGGAGTCAGAAAGGTGGCGGTGTCTCACCCTCGTGCCTCAGAAAGCACGTAAAGCCGTTGGTCCTGCGCCTGATCTCTCTCCGGTCGTGTCGGTTTACCGTCCCGGTTTATGAGACTGAGGGAATAAATAGTGCACCTGTGCTTGTGCGTGCGCGTACACTTGAGCACTATAATCCTGTCCTGCGCCGTTGGCTAGCCTCCGTTAAAGCATTCCGCCGTGGCCGAAAATCGGTCTGGAGGACATTATTATTATATACAGGGTTATTGTGCAATAACCAGCCAAATTTGCGGAGAAGCTTCAGAATAAGTAATATAGGCAAGTGGTGAAGAAAAATAAAAAATGTTAATCATTCTGCTCTTTTTATTTAAGTTCAAAATGCATGATAATGCATTATTTTAAATGATTTTACTGTGCATGCACACATTCGTAAGGGTCGATCGGTAGGCAAAACGTTGTTGTCTATAAATGACATTCAATTTATCCCAATTTCGAATAAAAGTAGAAGCTTTATTTACTTACATTATCATTATTTATATTTTTGAAATTAAGTTTAAAATTTGGCTGTTCTTTGAAAAATAATCCAGTTCAATTAATAAGGTCATTATATAAGTTCTTAAAACTTGTTGCTGTTATTTTTCCTTTTGTTTCCGTCACGCTAACTTTAGTTAAGTAAAAAACGTTTATTGTTCAAATTTAAAAGTGAGAACGTATCATATATTATTCTCCAAGGACGGAAATTGCACCGAAAAAAAATTAATTTAAGTACGGCTTAATGATTAGGAGTAGCGTTATCACTGGGCATTTAATGTCGGCCATGCTAAATGCATCCACCAGTCCGATGATCACGCGTCAGAGATTTAATAAAAATTTGAATGTCTTTGGTAAGGGAAAATCCTCCAAGTACTGTTTGACAACGCGCAACAAATTTTAAATATATAGGTAAGTTCTAATGTGACATTACTTTGAATAGTTTAAAAAAAAATATTTAAACTGTGTGTAAGAACGCAATAAATTATACATTTTTTTTAATATTTTTTGTAATATTTTCTTTTATTAAGAACTCGTTGGAATTTATCAACCTCTCAGAAATATTAGCATTTAACGCAAATAGGCGTCGAAATGCAAATGTTTCTGAGAGGTTACGACGACAGCTTAACCCAGCGGAAAAGTGACGACGGTTTCGAAAAATGCCATAAGGACAAAATATAATTTTTTAAAGCGCACACATTTAACGTATAAAATTGCACCACTTTTCCTTGTCAAAATACACTCTAAGCCATTATTGAAACGACAATACAGAAGCTTTTAAGACAAGTTCTCGCCACAACTGATTTTAACGCAAATATAATATATATTTTGCACCCACAACGCTGTACATAAAAGATAAGTCGTCGCGGCATTATTTATTAGAAACATATTAGAAACAAAATCAGTTTACCTTTACAGTCTCCCAAAATTCCACTCTCTCCTCTCCGAGTTTCCCATAGATCATTGCCTCATTGGGAGGATTGCGCTGTAGTTATCTCGCTTGGTAGGCGGTTCTCCAGCCGCGGGTTTTAATTTTTTCGGATGTTATCAGGAATTAGGTAACGGATATTCTTACATAGGTCAGATGTTATTTTAATTCCATCTTTTTCAATAGAACAGAACATCTGCATGGTATTGCTTAAAGTAAAATTGAAAATATTTACTTTAACGTATTTTCTATTCAACGCAGTTCGCCAAACAAGCACTGTCCACTTGATTGTTAGTAAGTGGATACTGTAGCCCATCTACTTCTCTCCTTAATTTAAAAATCAAAATGCAGATGCACTGTCAACTTTGAGGGTTAAGATGGAATGCTTCGCCAGTAAAAAAAAATGGTCACGTCATTCACCATACGAAACAGAGCAGCATTATGCTGCTATTTTAAGTTTGTATTCAGTGTGAGTGATGTCCTCTTCCTCAGTTAAGCCACTTCATTACTGCTGCAGCTATAATATAACTGCAACGTGGCTCCCTAACTTGATGATTAATTCTCATTTTGTCTACTTGTAAAGTTTTGTCTCGCAACAGTCAATCCCGACAGTGCGAATTCAATTTTATTAATATGTATATGTAAAATGTAACGGAGGCAAAATATGCCTAAAGTAAACTAGGCACGTTCCTAGGTGCGCAAGGTTAAAAAGGGAGGGGAGGAATTAAAAAAATCGTCATATTTGATTACTCCCATACCGCATTTTACTATCACATCACTTATTTCATTCACGCCCACCTGTTAAGGACACTCGTGTCCTAATTATTTTGCAACTATTATAAATTATATTGTATAGTCAGTAGTAGTAAATATCTGCAAAAAGAGTAGTTATGATTTGTAATATATGGCAGCCTCAGCGCTGTTGACATTTAATCTACCTCTGAGCATTTTACAATAGATTTTTAGAAATTATTATAACGTTTTGTTGCTAAGTCGTTTAGAGAATGGTTTTTCTAACTTTTCACTATAGTAACGTCCTAAATAACCAAAGAAAATTATAATAATGTCACTTAGTTCTAGCTCAACACGTGTAATAAAAGTGGAAAATAAATTATGATCCAAATTCATGCGGTTACCCTGTCTGCAAAACAAACAATCGAAATGTTCTTTCATTGGACAGGGAGAGTGTTAATTAGCAGACCATATATGTATTTATATTATATTTCATATTGATATAATATACATAATTATTGCATATTTAGTTCGGCTTATTGTTTTTGTGGGGTAACTTTCGTATATAATAGCCTTAAATATAATATTATCAGATTGTGACTCAATCGTTAAGAAATAGAATATACCTATGTATACCACTCTTACAGGTAAAACAATTTTTTTGTAAGTAGTAAACTTAACTAGGAATTGTAATACACGTCATATATTGCGTCCGCGATTGCGCCCTAATTAAAAATCCTACCTTCCATCCAGCTGATGAGTTACTGTCTCCCTTATCCTTAAAGTATGGCACGTTTTGAACCATCCACTCGTAGATCTGTGATAATGTTAGCCTGTTGTCTTGAGCGGAGGTGATGGCTTGCGTTATGAGATCAGCGTAAGAGAGGTTCCCCCATGCGTTACGACGCGAGGAATTTTTCTTTGTAGTAACCGCCGACGACGGCAATGGCGGCGCACCTGGTAAAATAAAAATAAGAAACTTGTAAATATTTAAACCGTCTGTAACTTAATTTGTATTTACATAATTTATAATGAGATTTTTGGATGGCATGAGATTAATATAATTACCTATATAAATATATTACAATGTCGTAGCGGTGTAAGAATATCCACATATCGCCGCGTAAGTTTCGGAAGAGGAGAGCAACGTCTTCATCAGTCGTCAACAACAATCACAAAAAAAATTGCGGTTGCCAAGCCGCATGCCAAACGTGGCAACTATTACTTTGGTGAATGAATAAATTAATGAAATTGATATTTTAAACCTTACACCAACAGATTAAAGAAAACGTTTGGTGGTCTCTGAAGGAAGTAAAATAAATATCGTTTGAAATAAAAATTTGCTTCTAAAAGTCCACAGGTGAATTAACGCCTCCCACCCCTCCCACAAATTGCCTAATCGGGGAGATTTCGCCAAAGCGGGCTGGCAACAGTTTTTTATTCAGTTGTTATCAGTCTGATGCTGCTGCCCAGCTCCAGTTTCAGTTTCCTTCTGTCCTTCCGTACACCAACGGTACAATATGGGGTAAACGATACTCTTACACCGCCACAACACGATAAATTATTTTCTACACACGTTCTTTGGTGCATTAATTTTTGGTGTATTTAATGTAATCGGAACATAATACGAAAATTATTCGTTACTATTTATATTTTGGTCGATAGTCTAATGTCCAAATTCTCAAACGCTGCTCAATTTTAAAACACCGCTAAGTCTCGTGCTGTTTTTATCACAAGTCAAAGCGACTGTGATAGCACGAGATTTAAATCCATCCATCCGTCCATTCATTGCAGTCTATGAAAGTCCAGTGCTGAACATTAACCTCCCCAATAGATCGCCTGCAAAACGAGGCAACTGTGGCATTCACAGTTCTTTTTGTTATTTTGATTTGTTTTCATAAAGATGCTGCTGCCTTCTTCTGTTTCAGTTACCCTTTGTCGCTTCTTACGACACCCATGGGACGATATGGGCCACTGCACGGTTTGTGATATCTTAAAATTGAGTAACGTTTTGGCTGTTACTGCCAAGTATTCCTCCAGAATTATTTTTTGGAGGCAACGTAAAAGAATAAATTCATCACCCTCTTTCACGGAATTTAATTGTTTATGTCAGCCCGTTTATATAAAAAGTGAAATACCCCAACAGATCAGCAACAGGCATCAGCTCAAACGTGCGAGACGTCTGGTACTGCGAACACATAAGAAGAATGTTCGGGCTCATTTTATAAAATTGGTTTATAGCTGAACTAAGCTCCGTCATCATTATAGTTGTAATCTCTGTATATTAGTTTCATCAGAATATTATGCGCGCTTTTAATATAACGGACTACCTGATTTTTACGAGCTTATAAGG
>DWHP01005100.1:0-12136 GCA_018247895.1 Parnassius honrathi
ACGCTCCTATTTCTGCTACACGATACTAAATGGAGCTAATAATCACCTGCCATATACCAGGCATTAATTATGGCGAGCAACACTGTAATAAAACTAACATTTCTTGTATATTGCTTATTTTTTTGAAATTTTAATTGAGGTATACTATGTTATCGATACAGATGCCAAAACAATATTTTTTGGAAACGTTGCCTGTCTATCGAAATATAAAATAAGTTAATATACGCGATTTAATCCGCAAAACCTAGTTTAATTTAAATCTGTAGTGTAAGCACTTAAATACAAGAAATCGTCAACAGTGGCTAAGACTTTAAATCTTGAGATTTCCTGCTTTCACATGTTCATGACTAATTAGGTTACCTAAATCACGTCAGTGGATAACGACACTTTCTAAGTTCACTCTTTACAAAGTTTCGTACGCTTTCAATATTTTAAGTTTACTGGATTACCGAAAATCATAATAAACATCAAAAAAAATTGTTACGAAGAAACCATTATGTAACATTTAATATGATATTACATATCGAATGGTAGAGCAACTTTAGAGCTGTATTATGTCTGCATTGTAAGTGGTAGTATGTAGTATATCAGCAGTCACCAGGGTTGGTATTTTACGTCTGCTGCTACAAAATAGTTATAGCGCCACCACAATTAATCCTCTTCGGCACCAATGAAATTGTTAATTACAGTCGGAAATGCTGACTTACCACATATTCATCTGTGTAATAAAACATTATTAAGGAATATTTGAAGATCAATATAATATGAAGTCTATCAACACGCAACGCGTAATGGAGCAAAATGGAGCAACGCATCTGACTAATTGAGTCATAACTCTCTCAGAAATGACAGGAGGTCTGTTCCAGCAGTTAATTTAAAAAGTTGAGTTAAAAAGCCAAAGCACTTTTTAACTCAAAAAAGAACAGTTTAGTCAATTGTAATTATATTCTATTCATCACCTTTCATTAACTCTTTCATGATTTGTCCCCTTAAATAAACTGTTTCTTTTTTGTCACAACCCTGGTGTAAGTTGTAAAATTGATTGGTCCCGAATTTTTTTATTAATTTAAATATTGTGAATTCGTAATATCCTCCTCATTTTTATGTAATAGTTAATAACACTGCCGTTTTGTATTGGATGTTTAAGAAAGTCGGTACATCAATATTATAACAACATTTTTGTGTTGGATCAAAAAGTGACAGGTAACGAACATTGCTTAAAAACATTGTAATTCTTATTTCATATCATTCCTTTTATTAGTTTAAGGTCTATTCTATTTCACGGATTATCATATTCTCTTGCTTAAGGGAAGGGATAGTAATGAAAACGATATAGCATAATTGCCAAAAATACACAATTACAATGTGATATGGTTAAGTTACACACTGATTACACTAGTGTTATAAAATAAAGAGATCAGCTACAGGCAACGGTTAATGAGTTTGACCAATGCAACAAGGAATATGAGGAAGCTCTCAGGTTTATCGCTGCATTAAAGTTACAGTTGAATGAGGCTAATGAGCAAATAGCACAACTTACGAGTAAAACATACATAGATAACCCAAAAGCCTCTCAGACTCGAAGAATGTTCTCTTAGCTGGTGTAATGTAATAAATATCTCTAAAATATTACAGCAATCTGCAGCAATAGATATGACAGGTGACATTTCTTCCACAATGAAGAGTTGATAAATGTTGATTTTCTTATTCACTTTATTAAAAATATAATATTGAGACAACTTTAAGTAAAACTTGCGAAACAATTATTTTACGATAGATGTTAGGTTCTTTTTTTAAATATAAATAAATTACTTCGTGCAAATCAATTTGGTCTTACAAAGGGTAGCTCGCCAACCGATGCCGGAGTTGAGCTTATAAAACATATTTTTTGTATAGGGTGAATTCAGAGGATGCTTTGGGTATATCTTGTAACCTTCTCAAGGCCTTCGACTGTGTTCACCATGAGACATTAATCGGGATGCTACAGTGCTATGGTGTCAAGAACACAGCGCATAAACTAGTTATTTCTTATTTAAGTCATAAAGTGCAGAAAATTATTATCAAGGAAAACATTCTTCTGGATAGCCAGTACAGATGGGTGTCTCTCGGGGCTCAATTATTAGCCCATTCCTATTCTTAGTGTATATTAATGACTTAGCTTCCCTTGTAGGGGATAGTCATGATATAGTATTATTTGATGATGATACTTCCTTGATTTTTAAACTTAAACGTCAACCATTTCAATGTGAAGAAATGAGTAATGCTTTATCAAAACTAGTGCATTGGTTTGTCGTTAATAATCTACATTCAAACGGCAACAAAACTCAATATATTAAATTTACGACAACGAATGTTAAAAATCGGAATACCAATGTGTTTTTAAAAGGTGAAGAACTGAGTCCTGTTGAATCCTCTGTTTTTCATGGCATCACTCTCAATGTTAAGCTTCAGTGGGGCCCCCATATATCTAATCTAGCAAGCAGACTAAGCCCTGCAGCTTATGCTGTAAAAAAGGTGAATCTCACTAGTGTAGAGACAGCTAGATTAGTTTATTTCAGTTATTTCCATAGCATAATGTAATATGGGATTTTTCTATGGGCAAATACGGCTGTTTTAGGAACTATTTTTGTTTTGCAGAAGAGGGACGTAAGAGCTATTTACAACCTAAAACTGATAGAGACTTTTAAAGAAAAATTTAAGAAATAAATATACCTCTCAGTATATCTACGAAAATTCAATGTATGTTCACAAAAACCGAGGTAGTTTTAGTAAAAAAAAAGTAATATACACTTATATTGATACCAGTTACTCGACTCCACAGAGTCAGTAATTCATTCTTGGGGCAATGTATACGTTATTACTAAAGTCTTAGAAAACATACTAGGTCTCTCCTACATCATCATCATTACAGTCTCTCAAAAGTCCACTGCTGAACATAGACCTCCCCCAAGGAATGCTACTAAACACGGTCCTGGGCCACCTGCATCCATCGACTTCCTGCATGTCTTACCAGGTCGTCACTCCATCTGGTAGGGGGTCATTTTACACTACGCCCACTCGTACGAGGCTGCCACTTCAGAACCTTTTTTCCCCATCGGTTGTTGGTTCTTCGAGCTATACGGCCGGCCCATTGCCACTTTAGCTTACTAATCCGTTGGGCTATGTCGGTCACTCTGGTTCTACTGCGAATATACTCATTTCTGAGTTTATCACGCAAAGAAACCCCGAGCATAGCCCTCTTCATAGCTCGCTGAGTGACCTTGAGCCTTCTCATACGATCAGCAGGTCTCTATATGACCAAGTTTAAATATTTAATTAAACAAAAATACTATTAAAAGGGTTACTATGATAGATATGAATACATGATTGATAATAACCCTTGGAAATGAGGTGGTCGCTTCTAAACTCTTTCTAAAATAAATTATGTAAATATTTTGTAACTATTAACATTGTAAAATCTATTTAAAAAAGTCCCGCAGCGTTTCTTGCTGGTTTTTCCCAGGACAGAGGTTTTTTTAGAACCTGTGGTAAAGTAAAAATTGATTTTCAATAAGAATTACATGAAATCTAAATTAAATAAAAATATTCTACTCTATTCTGTTAATAAAAGTAAAGTTGTAACTTAATAAAAGGTCTTTAGCAGGAGAACAATCCGGGTTTATTCATGATATTTTTAAAACTACAAATGTTATAGTGTTATGTGCAAACAATAGTATTAACTAATGGGTTCCCAAGTTTCCTTTTCTTTAATCTTTTTTACATAGTAGAGTGTAATAACTATACGACGCTTTCAAAATCTGAAAATATAGCACCATATTTATTAGCTGAAATTATTTGCATTCTAAATTTAAACAATTTTCTGTAAAATTCAAAACACTAATTCTATTCTATGCTATAGGTTAATTTTTAATTAATTTTTTAGTATAGTCTGTCTATAGTAGTTAAAAAATACTTTCAAAATTGTAATAGCAAACGAACTTAAAATCCACCCGATGGTTAGTATCAACTTACCGTCACCTAGATTTTAAGTTGCAAAGTTGACCATTGCAGACCATTATCAGCCGGAACCAATTACAAGCAAAGAACAGATACGTCGGTACAGATACGTTGTCACATTCCACCTGATTGTATGTGGATGCTGTAGACCATAGACATCTACATCTATTCTTGGTTACAAATTAAAAAAGAGATGCGTGTGGAATAAATGAAATGCCTTGTTTCCAGTAAAAAAGTCTCCGGTTTTTTACACTTACCAAACGAAATAAAGGCCGTTATACTTGAAAGACAGTAATTACCTTCGTTATCTAGTCATTCATAACGGAACACAGCAGTTTTGTACACTGTTGCTTGGGGATAGAAACAGTAACTACTCAACGCAATCCTAGGCAGAAAAAGATTCTTCACCGGGGTACGTTAAGTTGAAATAGAATAACCGAACCGAACGACTAACAATCCAACTTATAATAATTTCTTACATTTACGAAATACTTAAACGTTAGATGAAACTAATTTTATGGATTTCATGGAATTTTATTTTATATTTTTTAACTCTACATTAAGTTAAATTATAGAATTGAACGCAATAAAATCCGTAAAATTAGTTTCATTTAATGTGTAGTACTCGCGTAAATATGAGAAATCGTTATGTGAAATAGTATGGACTGGTAATAGCAAATAAAATTCACCAATTAGAAGATCTCGGATTTAAACGCACAAGATATATAGCATTTTTTGAAGAGAGGCGGATACCATAAGCTTATACGCATGGTGTCAAAATATCAACATAAAGGACATTCGAGAAAGAGCTAAGATCTTAAATAAGGCAAGCATAAAATTAATCGCGATAAAATCCGTAAAATTATTTTCATTTAAATTATTATACTTACTGATATAAATGTAGGTACAGAGAGGGTGGTAAATGGACCAGCAGTAAAAAAAATGGTCTTTCGAAGTTTTCCATTTAGAAGTAAGACACTGCGTCGCATTGAGACATTTTGAGTCCACCATGCGCTTGCGTAAACGCCGTCATCGACACAAAGACTCTGTAACATAAATATACAGATATAGTGTCGTTCAAGTCACACACACGCAATTTATTATATATATAAGACGTTGCTGCCCATTTCCAGTTTCTTTTCCTTTGTCACCTCTTACGACATTCACGGGATGATATCGAGTAGTATTTTACTCTAGACAGTATTATAATACTTTGGGTTGAAATCTGTAATTAAGCTTTTCTGCCAATAAATTCTCCGTAAGAAACTGGCAGTGCACCCGTGCCTTGGAAAGCTTTTAAATCCGTTGATTCTACGCCTGATCTACCTCTGCTCGTTACACCGTGAGAGTAACGAAAAATAGAATGCTACGCACACTTGACTAGTCACCGCATAAACGGGACGCTGTGACGAAAATTTGGTCTGGGGGAAATTATTATATTTATCTCGGATTAATAATGCCACTTACAACCCCTCACTAGGTCAAATGATATTGCTATACTTCGACACCGATAGTTGGCACTAATAGATTTATACATATACATCTAAACCACAGTTTTATGAAAATAAATGTCTGTATATATTATTTTTTAAGGAACACACAGTTCACCTTACGCTATATGGATGTCGTAGATTATTAACACTTACGTAGATTTATTCTCGAATAAAAATCTAAATGCAGATGCATTGTCACCTTTGAGGATTATTATGGAATGCCTCGTTTTCTGTAGAAGGTGCTTTTGCTTCTTGGCACTTACGATACGCACTAAAATTGTATTGCTGATTTTATCTGCGGACATGGTCCTTCGCTGATCAGGCCGACCCATTGGTGTTGCTGCCATAATACTTAGTTCGTGGATCTAACATATTAAATAATAATAAAATAAGTTTATTTAAATGAAAAAAAATAGAAACAATATTACCATAAGCGATACTTCATTACTGTGCCAGCAATAAAGAAAAAGTTGAGCTATTAAAGCTAATAAGTATTCCGCTATCCATATTTGATGCATTCTTGTAATGGTATCCTGAAATAGTAAATAGTAAAATGAAATATGACCATGTAGTGGCGGTGTAGGAAAGTCCCCTGCCTTATATCGTCTAATGGGTGTTGTAAGAGTTGATATAGAGCAACCTGGAGATGGACATAGCAAAGTCTACCTAATAACAAACTCAAAAAGAAAAACTAGGGTGATCAACCGACCCTATGCTACCGACGACTATGGTTAGTATACCGTTTATTCCAATCTATGAGGAACGCTTTGGTTTGAGATGAATGAATGACATGGAATGGAATATTATCTTTATATCCTAAATGAAAAAAAAACAAATTTCAGATGTTGAATGCCATTTTAGCCTACTGTCACTTCTTAATGCAATAATGCATTCTCCGACCGGAAGAAAAACAGACATCCTTGTAGCACATTCATAAATCATGCCGAGATACTTCGAACAAAGCTTTCTCCAAAGTCGCTGTGTAATTTTGAGTTTCCTCATAAAACTTTCAGTGATTAACCTTTATTTTTCTTAAAATTCACTGCCAGATACAGGTTTTTTCTTATAATGCCCCAAATGGCAATAATTACTTGACATCTTTTCTTAACCTTATTACACCATGTTTTTTAATAATCCCAACTGGTAAATTATATTCGGACGGAAAGACTTCTGTTTTGCAAATTATTCCAATGCTGGCAGATCATTCCGTTCCTTTTGCTGTAAACATTAAACATTACAAAAGACGAAACAATGTGAAGAGGTAACTTTTAACATACCTCACATATTAACATACGTACTATACGAGTATATAGGAGGTATGTTAAATTCTGCCACTGATTAAGTTGTTTCTTATACTAGAATTTAAGTTTTTGCGCAAGTAAAAAGTAAAAACCCACTTAAAAAATCTTCATAATAGCTACTAAAGTCTGTACTGAAACAAAGCGTATTGATTTAAAGTCCCGATTTCAGAAGCTATGTGTTAGGTAATAATTATTTTTTTAAAGTAAATACAATCTGTTTTTATTTTTTATTTTCTTTTCTTTTCGAGTGAACTAAGTAATATCACAAGTTCAAGGTAAATAATTTAAAAGTAGCTTAAATAGTTACATTAAACGTTTAAGTCTTAGGTATTTTTCCACCTTTATAGTTGGAATTTTAATTAATTATATTGTTGATTTTTTTTCTCTTGCAAATCATATTGAACTTTCAAAGTAGTGTCCTCCGCTTATTTGTTAGGTTTACTGGTAGAGAACGCCTTAAAGCTTTAAGTCCGCTTTTGTACATTTTAGGTAAACAAAGTTAAAATTTATAAATTTATAAAATACATTTTAATCTTTTTGAATTGAAATATTTAGATAAATCGGCAATATAACACTATTTCTTTTTTGAACACGTTTAAGAAAATTCTTTTGTTTATTAAAACCATTCACTTACCGTGGTGAGTTGCACGGCACTAGAGCAAATCATAAGTGAGCAGATGATGACATATAAAAACATTACTGGTGACATCAGTGAGTTTAGAATTGTGGAGTATCTGAAAAAAATTTGATTGTTTTTTTAAATACCCTTTTTAATAAATGGTAAATCCTACTTAATTCTATGATGTATTTTCTGTCACTTAACCCTGTGGACAAATAATCACAAGTCAACTGTTGAAATTAGGCCTCCCATAGAGATTTTCACAAATAAAACTCCTGAGCCACCAATATTCATCGACTACCTAAATGTTTCATCGGGTTGTCAGACCCTCAAGTGGGACTTGCCCAACAATACTCATTCAGTTATACTCACTCGTCACTCGAGAACCTTTCAACCCTATCGGTTGACTAGCCAATTGCCACTTAAACTTTGTGGTTACAAATTTAGTAGTTACCCCTCTGCACCGTGAAAGAAAAATTAGTAAATCTAGTATTGTACCTAAGATAGCAATCATAAGAGGACCTAAGATAGAACTGAATGATAGTGAAAAGTTTACCCTAAAGATAACTAAGTTTAAATGATTTATAATAGAATAAAGTACTAAAACATTCTGAAAACGTTAACAAATAAGGATTCATTTAATATTTGAACGATATGATCATATAATCTTTAACACCATTGTCAATATCTTCATCATAATTACAGCTTAAGAAAATCCATCGCTGATAAGGTCTCTCCCGTTATTCAAATATTTTGAGCTGTTATCAGAAAGGTGATGGCTATAATACAAGTAATATTAACTGATTTAGGTTAATTAGCTAACTTAATAATAAAATTTTAAATATAATTACAATACTACACGTTATAAGATTCAACACAATAGATTAATAAATTAAGCTCCATCATACTTAATCAAATTAACATGGTGATCGTGACATTCTCGAATTCTATTCACAAATACTTTAACATTAACATGTCTATTGTTTTCTTCGAACAACCTTTCACAATTTGCTTTTAACAACTTCATTTGTCCAGCGAAGAACGTCATTAGGACCACGGCATTTGAGTCATAATTGGCTACAATACCGCCGCCATAAAAACAAATTAAGGTCTGTTCTACAACCTGTGTCCAGTATCCAAGGCCTTTCTTTCTATCAAATGGTAACCATGAGCTCATTATTTCTGGATAAGCCATTGACCCGTTTCTTATTAATTCTTGCAAGGTTGGCGAAGAAATATAACTAGCTAATGGTGCTAAAATAACAGTAAACACAGTGGCTGTAACAAGACACCAGTAAAAGTAAGTAACTTTTCTTGAATATCTGGTATAATCTTTTAAAATATTATTAGTGATTTCATCATTTTTCTTTAATTGAGCCTTTTCTAACGTTGATACATAAACAATAACACTCTTCCATTGCTTGTGCCAAAATACGAAAGTGCCAGCTTTCACTACACACACCGTACTTAGCATTGATATAGATAAGTTCTTAAGTGCCATTTCGAGATTTGATCTATTGATCCACAATTCGAGATACTGACTCAGCACGAATAATACTGCAAGAAGATGGATCAAATTGTAAACAATACTAGATATTCCCTTCTTGGGTTGCCACATTCCCCACGTTTCTAGTCCAAAAAGAGTCAAGCCTAATAAAGGATGTTGAGGATTTTTCAAAGTCTTACGAATCCCTTTTAACATTATGCAGAAAAGTAAGATACGATATGAAGTGTGAACGTTTAGTTTTGCAACCAACACAATGCTTTTATGGAAATAAAGGAAATCGTAACACTAGTTCAATATATTGGATGTCACTTCCCAATATATTTATTTATATTTTCTTGTGTAGACGTTAAAAAAATGCACAATAGTGTGTTAGTTTATACCTCAATATTATTATTTACAATGTATGTGTAGTTATATAAATGTAAAAGAAGTGAGAACGGTGTATCAGAATCGTACCAAATGGAAGACTGTATTCTCTGATTCTCAGTGATGTAACACTGAGCACCAACCGTAAGGAGTTATGCTATATTGTGTTATGTTACATATATTAATTCATTATCATCTTAGGATGAAAACTAGCTTACAGTTTACTGAATCACAAAGAAACATGTTTTGTTTCTCTTCATAAGAAATAACTCTGCTGACTTAAAACACACTTTAGTGTAAAGGTCTGGAAATATGAATGACCAATATAAACCTGTGGTGGCGCTGTCTTCGCGTTGCAAGCGAAACACATCGAAGCTTAAATCGCGCGATCAAATTTCCGAGTAAAAACAGTATATATAATAACTCCGAACTACAACACTCCACATCGAGGCTGTGCACAAAACGCACAGCAGCAGAGGCGAAGTTCAATCATGCTCTGCTCATACTCTCTAACGTGTCGGAGGCAAAGGACATATTCCGGCAAGAACGCACCGTATGCGGCCTGTCGATAGTTAGGCTCGAAGCCCCCCACAGGTGCGGCTATCCAGCACAGTGCCACCGCTGTCAATTTTACGGGCACGCGGCGGCTAACTGCTCAGCTCCTCCCAGGTGCATTCAGTGCCACAAACCAGATCACTCGAAAGAGTGCCCTCGGCCCCAAACAGCCGAATCTGTATGTGTCGTGTGTGGACAGACCGGCATTCCGGCTAACTACAGAGGCTGCCCTCGTGCTCTTCGCCCCCATCCTACCAAAGCTGCCAGATCAGCTCCACCACCGTTCAATGATCAATCATTCCCGGCTCTCCCAAGCCGAATGTCCTGTCAGGGCTTGTCTTTGTCTCAGCCCCCTCAAGGCTTATCTCACCCTGCTCAGGGCATCTATCGGAGTGACGTGCAGTTTCGTGGTTTTATGAGGACAAATTGGCCTCTAAAAAGCTTGGCGTGCTCAGCAGAGTGGGACAGTATTTCATGCCGGCACACCGCTTGCAACTTTACAAGTCGCAGGTTCGGCCGCACAAGCAATACTGTTCCTATCACTGGGGCTCCCAAGTGCCAGGTCCTTCCATTTAATCGCATCCAACGCAGAGTTCGAGAGAGTCGAATCGTCGGCGACTGAGCTCTTTCTGATCGGCTTGACTCACTGGCACTGCGAAGAGATGTTGCATCTCTTTGCGTATTTTATCGTATTTACCACGGGGGGTGCTCTGAGGAATCGTTCGGACTAATTTAGGCACACGATTTCACTATCGCACATCGCGATAAAACTCGAGAACTGAAGAAACTGAAGAAAACTTTTCTTCAATCAATCAACTTCCTTGTGGAATCGACTACCACCAGAGATTTTTCCGGACTGATACGATTTAGGGACCTTCAAGAAAATAACCTTTTTAAAAGGCCGGCAACGCATCTGCTAATGCCCTAGTTTTGCAGTTGTTCATGGGCAGCGACAATCCCCGCCGGCACCAATGAAATTGTTATTTGCAATTTTAAGTGCTGATTTACCAAGTGCTCGTCGGTGAAGGAAAATATCATGAGGAAACCCGCATGTCTGAAAAATAAGTGAAAAATATATTTTGAAGACATGTAAAGTCGCGAATACGCATTGGGGCAACGCGGCGGACAATTCCTTGCCTAAAACTTTCAAACAAATGAAGGGAGGCCTGTGTCCGGCAATGGAAAGTATATATGCTGTAACTTTTAAAAAAAATAACTTTTTGTGAGCACCTGTGTGCAAAAATACCATAAATGAATAAAAATCAATAAATTATTTGATAAACGGAATAAATCGATAAGAAAATGATAATTGAATGGAAAATTTCAAAAATCATTTTAGTGACTGAAATACAAGAAAACACTTACATATGTATGGACAAAGAAAAACAGAGGCGTAATATAGGCGGACAGATGTCTAAATTGTAATAATAGGTCTAACGCATAAAAGTAATAAGGAAATTTTTGCCTTAGTTTGTATTTTAAAATTCTAGGATAAATTGCAGTGTCGGTCTAAATGGTAGATTAAATTTTATTGAAAACGGTAAAAGACTATGAATGATAAAGTAAGCCCTATTTCATGAATTTACTCATTGCCAGCTAAATACGTGTAGTGTATGTTTACTAACATTTTTCCAGTTTACATATACTATATATTTATTTATTTGGTAGAGCCACGTTGTTGTAGGAATGGGTTGGTTCAACCGGGGGTAGTATCATGCTCTCACAAAATACCCTTTAAACACTCCTGGTAAACTTAAAATGCTCGTACTAGGAGTGGTTCACTACAGTAGTCGAATTGCCGATTCAAGCCCACCTTTTGAGTTCGCGTTCCACATCCTGCCATTAGGCTAATAAATTTTTGAAAATTCTTATCTTTTAAAGTTCTTATTAGTCTTCTTTATGTACACAAATATTTTCCTGAAAATTTTGTAATATTTTTAACGCCGAGCAAAGCTTTCTCGCTCATGTACTATAATATATAATTTCATTTATTGTTTCATACAAATCTTTACTATTGAAGTTATTTTGACTTCCATTCTATAAAGTTACTTTTAAACACATGGAGGCTCTAATGAATGTTTGGCGAAGTTTATCTTCACTGTCAGCACAATCATCCGTGCGTCTACGGGTGCGTCTAAAGGTCCCATAGCGGTAATGCCGAAACAGACCGACTCTTCGACCATGTCCAAACGGCTACAGATTCGTTGCTACAGCAGAGATCTTGATCCTCGGCGACTTTAACGCCCATCACGCTGAATGGCTTGGTTCATGTTTAACCGATCATGCGGGGAGATCTGTT
>DWHP01005101.1:0-12133 GCA_018247895.1 Parnassius honrathi
ATTAGGGTAGCAGGTGAATATATTGAAAAGGAAAAATAAATTTGGATTTTTATTTTTATTCCTTACCCCCCATTTCGCGAACTTTATAATGTCCCCTCGTAGCAGCCATTATTAGCTATGGTCTTGTCTTCTGGGGTAATGACAGTAATATACTACGTTGATCAAAAAGTTTTTGGGATAGGAGACTTATCAATGAGTTATAGAAAGGCGTTCTATTTTTTTTCGAATCTTAAATTCGTTAGTAGGGAAGGCCAATTATTTTTCAACCTTCACATTTGTCGAGAATTTGATTCGTAGGCAAAATGGAGAAACGTGAACTTCGTGAGTGTATGTACAAAAAGTCTTTTTGAAGAATTGCGGTCTACTTTGGAAGAAAATGCTCCGTATTATTCTACAGTGACATACTGGTGCACTAGAATTTAAACGCTGTAGAACCACCTGCAATGACGACACTTGCTCCGGGCGGCCAATAACGGCTGCTAAGCAAGAAAACGTTGAAAAATGGAAGAAATTGTAGTTAGATCGACGTGTGACCATCCGTTATTAAGCTGAAATCCAAAATATTCAGTTTCAGATGATTCAGTTTTACTCGTACCTTATAATTCAAAAACGTGGATGGACGGTGGATTTCTCGAAAATGGACAGACACCCAAAAGAAAGCAAGAGTTTATATTTTAAAGCTAAATTTAGTATTAATTGAAGAAGATTCTGATTCTTTTTGCGCTCGTTTCGTAAGCGTAGTTGAAATATGGGTACCCGGAGACGAAAAACCAAAGCAAGGTGTGAAAAGACTGTCTTTCCCGCTAGCCAAGTGATTCTAGATGTCTGCGTCCGTCGTCATGGTCTTTGTCTTCTGTATGCAGAATGTATAATTAATGGTCTATTATTTAAGTAAAGGAAGATTATTACGCATCATTAGTTAAAAAACTACGCAAAGAACCACTCATCTACTACTAAATGGACCTCGAGTCTGCGCTCAAAATGCAAAAAGAGTTCCAATCGCGTTGTCGACCAACTTAAAATTAAAACACGTCCAAAATGCTGCACTGGATTGTAAATACGTTCAAAAATTACTTAAGTAAAATGAGAAAAGAGGAAGGCGTATCATATTTTCGATAAGGACTATTAATATTTAATCATTTAATGGTAATATTTTGTTTAGACTTATAGTATCTCATTCATACATAAATTGTAAAAACAATCTAACGTAATTTTCGATAGAAGCTTCAAAAGGTGAAAATAGTGCGGCCCCTAGTCGAAGTTAAATAGGCTGATAAATTGTCGCAAGTAAAATTCAGCAGTTTGCTAATGACAATATGGTTTGAATTAGAATGTAGTTTTTTATATTTCTACACACGTACGTACGCGTATATAGGTTGCCTCGGGCCACATTTTTCGTGAATTTTGTTCTAGACCCGCCGTTCATTTAGTAGTAGGTCAAAGCGAACAACTAAAGAATAAAAGTGGTCAATGCCCCTGCCCATCGATCTGATGTTGCAGGCGCTGCCGTCCGAACTGCTGGGTTTTAGTTGATACATTACTAACCGTATACTTCGGACCTAGCTCCCGAGTGATTTTTACTCACCTGAAAAAGCACTTGCGTGGTATAAAATTCGATGGCGATGTTGAGGTGATGTGTGCTATAGAGGCCTTTTTTGAGTCCCAGGATCCTTTTTTCCACGATAATTACTCAACTTGTAAAACGCTATTCAAGGTCTATTGGCTTAAAAGGCGATGATGTTGAAAAATAAATACAATTTACAAATACTATCCGAGTGTTTCATTGCGTTTCCAAAAACTTATTGATCAACATAGTACGAGTAAATACAGTATTTACACAAAAGCGCTGTATAATTTATTAATTTTCTAACTTTTAATTTTAACATCATTTTGATGTTGATACGATTACACTATTTTCAATTGTCTGGATAAATTTCAGAAGGATATATTAATTTTCTGGCCAAGTCATTTATAAATATATATATGAAAAACCAGGGACCCAAGTGTGAGCCTTGCGGTACATCAGTTCGTAATAGTTTGCTTTTTGATGAAAAATCGCCAATCATGATTAATTACAATTCATATCATCTTTTTTATTATAATTCATACCACTGCAACAGTTAATCATGAATTCCCTGCGCTGAACTTCTTTTTGGTAAGAGAATGAGTGATCTATTCAGTAAAAAGCCGCGGTGAAACCGGTGTGATTCCTCTTTGTAATGAAAATCTTCGGTTATGTGTTTAAAATCTAATGAAATTAAATATTGTCGATTTTTCGAACAAAATTCTTGTTGGATGAATGGATAGTTTTTACTTTCGGAATTTGGATATTTTTGTGATTATAAACTTATCTCGGCACAAGAGTTTCGAAAACTTTTTCAAATGCAGCTAGAATTTGTACTTGTCTATGACGTATATTGGAAGTATCGCCTTTTATATAATACAATTGAAATGACATAGTTATTTACTAACGGCTGTGTCAAACAATCCTCTTTGCAGGAGGAGGGCGGGCGAGGCACCCCTCCAGTGATGTCGAGTATGGGGGGCGGGGTGTCGGCGCCTGGCGTGGAGGAGGCGCTGGCGGCGCTGACGCGGCGCGACGGTGAGCTGCGCGCTGCCGCCGCCAGCCTGGCCGCGCTGCGCACCGAGCGCGCCGCGCTGCGCTCCCAGCTGGCGCGCCTGCACGAGCAGCTCGCGGACCAGCAGGTGTGCATACACACGCACGCATACATACATGCACGCATGCAAACACGCATTCGCACCCAGCTGGCGCGCCTGCATTAGCAGCTCGCGGACCGGCAGGTGCACACACACGCACACGCACGGACGAGCTTACGCACGCGCACACGAACATATAGACGCATGCCCACAAACGTATGAACTCACTTTAAACCCGCGACTTCTTAATCAGCGGTCACTTTTATGACCACTACACAAACAAGGCAGACATTAGAGCCGTCATATGTATTGTAATACCTGTGTTAGACGATCACAGGTTATAACTTACTGGCCAGATTCACCAATACTGGTGTAAAAAAATCCACCAACCCATTCCGTCCATCGGGTGTCGCTGCAGTGCCAAAAAATCTCATTACTTCCAATAAATGGTGGTATAACTAGCGGCTTATGCCAAATGTAAAATATCTCGTCTCTCATTTTTAGACAGCAGCGCCAAAGATGTGAGATGTCTGGTAGAGTAATTGTTAATCCGCCTGCCAAGTGTAACGATTAGTGCAAATCCTGCTTACAAAAGAAGAGGATCATGTTCGACAGGGAACCGTCACGGGCTAGTAAGAAGAAAAAAAATATGTTGTAATAATTGACTTTTTCTGTAGAATAAGGGCGATAATTTTTTGAGGGCTTCATTAGAGATGTTATCCGCTCCTGGGCTTTTTTCTAGCTTCAGATCTTGTATTTTTTCTAGTATTTCATTTTCGTTAAACGGTTCGACCTTCGACTCAGTATCCTTAGGCAGTAATTCTTCACCACTTGTTGTTACAGAAGTAGTCGGTTTTTCATTGTACAGTTCTTTGTAAAATTGAGATACAATGTTTACTAGCTCGCTTCTTGTTTGTGGCTTCTTTGTTTCTTTATTTGGTTTCAGTGCCGTTATCCAACCTTTTTCTTTAGTTAGTTGTTTATAGGCTCTTTTCGGACTAGTAACGAATTAGTAAGCTGAAGTGGCAATGGGCCGGCCATATAGCTCGAAGAACAGATAACCGATGGGGAAGAAAGGTTCTCGTGTGGCAGCCTCGTACCGGTAAGCGTAGTGTAGGGCGACCCCCACTAGATGGAGTGACGACCTGGTAAGACATGCAGGAAGTCGATGGATGCAGCTGGTTCAGGACCGTGCTTTTTGGTATTACTTGAGAGAGGCCTATGTTCAGCAGTGGACTTGTGAAGGGCTGTAATAATGATGATGATGAGATTCGAATCAAGGATCGGGCCAACAAAAATCAATTGAGTTGTTTTTGTCAAGAAATTCTCAGTAGATGTCCAGAGTCAGATGTTAGCAACGTTTTAACGCCGTGCTTTAGAAAATACGTTAAGCCGTTGGTTCTGCGCCTGATCTCTCTCCGATCGTGTTGCTTTACTGTTTCTTTGGACTATGACAGTGCAGGAATAGAGAGTGTACTTGTGCTTGCGTATATACTTGAGCGCTATAATCCTATCTTACTCAAATAACTAGTCTCCGTAAAGGCTGGCTATCGTGGCCGAAATTAGGTCTAGAGGAAATTATCATGATGAGTGGCAGATTTACCATTCAACAGATAAGATCTCTCCTGTGCTAATAGCCTACGTGGCAAGTGTGAAAAAATCTTTCAATGTTGTTGGCCTTTGCTGCAGTTTAAAAGGGTCCAAATGAGAAATAATAAGAACAGGTACTCATAGTTGAAGTATGATTTTAATGAAACTTACTGGAGCTGGTAAATCTATTTAACTATATGTATTCATTTCTTTACGTGATAGAGTTATGGTGCGGCCATATTGCGGTTGCAGCAGGAATGGGTCGGCTCGACCGGGGTAGGACCACGCTCTCACAGAATACCAACGTAAAATAGCGGATTAATGCTGCTGTGTTTCGTACGCTGATTGTACAGAACCGGAGACCCTTTTTACTGGAAACGAGGCATTCCATCTAAGTTGGCTGGCAATGTATCTGCATTTTGATTCTTAATTGAAGATAAATGTAGATATCCTGTCATCCTTATTCTATAAAAAAATCTAATGGCTCTATACCACACTTAAACTAACTCGTCGGCTTCGTGGTGCAGTTGCTCAGCAATGAGTTGCTGCACTTATAGTCATAGGTTCGAATTTCACACGGAACAAGTATTTATATGACCTACAAATAGTTGTTCTGAGTTAGGATGTTTGTCCTTGTGAAATCTATGCATACAAACTGCCGCCATTATACAGACGAAAATCCTAGTGACGGCAACTTTTTTTTAAACAATCAATTTTTGAAGGCGACGACGCAAAAGTCTACGTTTGGTAAGTGTGGTAACTGTCGGCAAGTCTTAACAACTGTGGAAGAGAGGCACATCTGGTTAAAGGATTGTTGATGATGGTAATTTACTAACCAGTTAAATCGAAGTCTCTGAGCGTTGACATGGTCGGGGTAACCAATCTTATACCACTTTTTTGTGTCAGGTGAATCTTTATGTTGTGAGTACCATAAACAGGTACTAGCGTGAAGTACTAATAAGACTGACATCACGTGCTCCAAAATATAAAGATTTTTACGAGAGCTGCGCATCTAAAATAAATTAGATTTTGAGGCATAATTTCGAGCAAAATACAAAAAATTTCGTATTGTATCTTGAATACTTACTGTTTCTTTAAAATTTGTAAATAATGTATACATTCTATAAATGCGACCTATTTCTAACCAACTTCCAAGTATATATATATTTTCATATCCTTTCTTATATTTAACTAAAAACCCAAAAATAAAAATGGTTAAAGTTGTTACATACCAGATTTTTAGTAATAATAATAATTTAATTCAAATCACTTACAAATTATTGATAGCGGAAATAGAGACATGACATCGTAAGCTAACATGAAATAGTTTCTGTTATACTTTCTTATATAAATTCCGACCAGAGGCCAGAGCGCATGTAATAAATGCAAACCGACGTCAATCATAAACACAACTTCAGATATGAGAAGTGTCACGTCCAAGAGTAACCATGACGAATTGAAATAATAGGCAAGAAGAAATTGAAGAACAAACTCATATATAATTAGTATTACTACCAAAATCTGAAAACAATGAATGAGTCTAATTATATTTTTATGTAATGTTACAGACAAACTCGTTACCAGTATACACGAGGTAGAGTCATGCTGCTGCGAAGTAAAGTAAGAATGGATCGGGTTTGATCGGTGAAAGGCTACACTAGCACAGAATAATATAATGGTAGAGCCACGTTACAGCATGGTTATGACTGCCACACGAATGGGTCTAACTACTGTAGCAGCGTACTGTGTTTCAAATGGTGAGTTTATAGAACCGTAGACCTCTTTAACCGGTAACGTGGTATTCCATCGTAGCTCTCAGGTGTGGCAACTCATCTGCATTTTTATTCATAATTAGGGATAGATGTAGATGTCTAAGGGCCATGGAATCCATTTACCCTCAGGTGGCCGAGATGTTCGCGTGTTATCTTTATTTTATAAAAAATAGAGTATCATTGTCAAATAGCACTACGAATGAAAAGGGTCTCCGGTTCTCTACACTTGCCACACGAAACACCGCAAAATTATGCTGCTATTTTGTACTTGTAATAAAATAATAATAATAATAAAATAACCATTCTCGTCAAATACGACATTATTGCCAAATGATAGCTTCTCTTCAAATGAAAAAATAATTACCAACATGAAATAATATTACACCAATCTTGTAATATCACTAAAGGTAAGTTAAGGTGCGGCTCTATCACCAGAGCCACCTTGGACCACCATATAGCCGCGTATATTTTATTAATATAATCTGTTACCATAAATAAATTAAATATAATATTGAAAGAATTAAGCTTTTCAATTAAAATAATATTTGACGCATAAGTTTTTTTTATTAATACGAAATTTTTTGGAAAGAAAAAAAAATGGATTTTCATTTTGACGGCGCCAACGAATTTGCGCGTTTTCGCGAGCGTTGTCGACGGGATAATTCCAAAATACCGTTATTTAGTTATAATGAAAATAAAATGATTATCTCTTTTCATGCTTAACCTTCTTTAACATTAGTTTAACCAAACCTATTGGCTTAAGAAGAGGAAGAGGAAGAATACAGAATAAAAGAAGTACACATGATTTAAATAGTTTATTTTATCTAATAAAAATATAAATTATCTAATAAGCATTAGCTAAAACGACACATTACTTGGTTAAATTAGATTTATGCAACTTTTTTATGGCTTTAAACAGACGTATCTAGTAACCAGTAGGGTAATTTGCGCCAGTGATACTCGTGTCGTTTGAAAGCCGCGAGAATTTATTTAGTATAAAAATAAATCGGTTGAAGTTAAAAAAATGTTTTTGCAAATAAATACTAAGAGTTTTTAAAAACCTACGAAAAAAATATTTTTATACTTAGCTTAGCCTAGTAACTTTACATATTCGATACACTTGAAAGAGAAAAGATCTTTAATAATTTAAACTTAATTATTTGTAGTAACATAATATAACATAAATTCTCATGCCTGTCACCCAGATGGGTAGGCACAGACTATCGACTTCCAACTGGCACGATTCTTAAATATTTCAAATATTTCTTCAAATTATAAATTAATGTTACCTGCCAAGAAAATTTCCAAGGTAATGTAAGGATATATCTGGTAACCGTTCCGAGGCGACCTTTCCACATAAAATTACCTCTATAGTATAATGCAGCCTGTAGTTTAGATTCTTGCAAATTAGTACGACTTAACAGTCTAGTCACATTCGTTGAAATACTGTAATTAGGAAAAAAGTATAATTTTAAATATTATGTTAAAAAAACTTATTGCAAATAAATCTCAAACTGAACCGTGTGCAAGAATCTCCACTGCCCTACATCGTCTCGAGGGTGTAAGAGACGACAGAGGGAGGTATAATAATAATAAGAAATTATTGCCACAGAGCACAATAGATCAGATGGTCGAACTACAAATGGTTCAGACTCAAATACCACTAAGTAACACTTTACATAATCTAAAACACCAAATAAAATAAAACCCAGCAAGCGCATGAAGTGCACGAACGAATATAATCAAGCGTTAATTAAAATATATTATACTATCCCACAACTAGAAATCAATAAGACTATAAAAAACAGCTACATGAAGTTTTTTTTAACACATGTAACAGAGCAAAGAATATCTGATCAAATAAGAGCAATCATTAATAACAAATATATTAACAGCAACAGACTAGAAGAAATTAAAAACTAGGTAGCAGAAATAAGGAAAAGCATCACTAGCACACAAAATACTGAATACATAAATAATGAACATTTGAACACACAACCGCAAAACAACTTAGAGCAACTTGACGAATACATCCATACACTAAACACTCATCATATTTATACACATCTGGCACACCTACAAACATATTACCAACAAAAGTGTCCCTAAACGATAGCACACGTACTAACATCGTATCGCACACCTTGTTAAATACAGATGATGAAAATTTCTTAAGCAACATAGATATTGATCAATGTCAGCCTACGCAAAATAACTTTGATGCTGCTCCGGAAATCAACTCAGAAATAGAAGAAATGTTTGTTCAAGCTCAACGATCAAACATTTTACAGGTACACACTCTACTAATAGACCATACATTCCCAAGCAGAAGTCGTCTAGAAGGGTCACTGCTATAATTACATACATAAACAATGTCATTCTCCCTAATAACGTAACGTATAATCTAGACACCGATTTCATCACATTGCAGACAATAATTTATTGTGCAGCATGGACTGCAGCTAAGTGCAACGGAGCTAAAATATCACACTTAACAAAAAATTAAACACGAACTTGTATACAGAAAAAACCATAGTCAGATTAGAAAATAAAATCGAAAATTTAAGAGCACACATAGGCAGAACAAAAGTATGCAGTAGAAGAAATAACGAAAAAATACCGAATCCATGCACGACACGAAAACTCGAATACAGAACTAGACCACTTTTCAGATACTTTAAAACAAAAATTAAACGCAGCATCCAGTAGACCTAAAAGTTATATAACATGCACTAACCGCAAAGTACAGAACTCAAAACTTACTAACAATGAAAAATTATTTTATGGAAACCTTACATCTAATAACAGAGACACCAGAAGCCAAAACCTAAAGACACCCTCATCCGAAACACTGCGGGTATTTTGGGCCAACATTTGGGAAAATCCAGTATCTCATAATAATCACGCTGACTGGATCAACGAGGCAACACCAGAAATAACAGAAATGGAACTCGAATGTATACCAATACATATATTTCAAGATGTCATCAATCATACACACAACTGGAAATCACCAGGCACAGATAATATTCACAACTACTGGTATAAGAAATTCACCAGCATACATCCATTTGTACATAACAACTTAAACGCATTTATCCAATCATCACATTTAATTCCAATATACATAACACACGGAGTAACATATATGCTACCTATAGACATGAATGACGTCATAAATCCAGACAAATATCAGCCAATTACTTATCTATAAACCTTGTACAAAATCTTAACAGCCTGCGTAAGCGACACAGTATATGAACATTTAACCAAAAATAATATTTTAGCAGAACACCAAAAAGGATGTCGTAAAAATAGCCAAGGACGTAAAGAACAACTTACTATTGATGCAATTATTTTGAATAGCGCTGTTAAAAGCAAGAAAGTTATTCAAACAATGTTTATCGATTATCAAAAGGCTTACGATTCAGTACCGCACGGCTGGTTATTACATGTCTTAAATCTGTATAAAATTCACCCGACACTGAAACTATTCTTAGAAACTTCCATGCAAAATTGACAAACAGTGTTTAAAATTAGCCAATCCTCTTTGAATGTAACTACAGAACCAATCAGCATAAAACGTGGAATTTTGCAAGGAGATGCACTAAGTCCTTTTTGATTTTGCATGGCCCTCAATCCACTTTCACACTTACTAGATAATAGTGACGTGGGATTTACACTGACAAACAATAACACGCAATATACCTTAGCACACCTTATGTACATGGATGACACAAAGTTATATTATGCACCAGAAAAAAGATCACTATTCCAACTCGCAGACGTAACATAACAATTTTCTCAAGATTCGTATAGCATTCAGAGTGGATAAATGCAAAATATTGTCTATTGTAAAAGGCAAGAGTCAAAGTAATAATTACACACTCTTATCAGGTGAATCAATTGAACTGATGAATGAACACAGCACGTACAAATACTTAGGTATTAAACAGTCCAGACGAATTCAACAAAATATTACAAAACAGGAACTCCTCAAAAAATTCTCACATCGCTTCAACCTTATCTTAAAAACCAACCTAAACTCTAGAAACACTATTAAAGCTACCAACACATTTGCAATACCTATTTTCTATTTGGAATTATAAGATGGTCAAAAACTGACATCAAAAAACTACACCGCACACTCCTCACTAAACACAGAAAACATCATTCAAAATCATGCGTAAAGAGACTCACACTACCACGCCAAGAAGGGGCAAGAGGAGGACTTCCATTACAAATCAGAATATTGATCACTACACAAACACATAATGGAAACAGACAAAAAGCTTACACCACTTAACTTACAGAACAGAAATACTGAAATTAATGAACACATCACAGGAACACAACAAAAGGTTGCAGCTTGGTCTGAAAAAGCTCTACATGGAAGACATCGAGCTCACTTGAGCCAGCCACACGGCGATAAAATTAAATCGAACGAATGGCTCAAACGAGGCGAACTGTTCCCCGAGACCGAAGGTTTTATGCTTGCCATACAGGATCAAATAGTACCAACCCGTAATTACATAAAATACATCATAAAAGACCCCAATCAGACTACTGACATATGTAGACATTGCAACAATGACTCTGAAACTATACAACATATTACAGGAGCATGTAAATCACTTACACAAAACGATTATAAACACTGTCATGACCAGGTCGCTGCAATCGTACACCAATAATTAGCATACAAATATAAATTCTTAGATAAGATGCAGCCATATTATAAATATAAACCCGAAACAATATTAGAAAGTAAGAATCAGAAAATCTACTGGGACCGAACAATAATAACAGATAAAACTATTCCTTACAACAGACCTGACATTACCATTCACGATAAAACCAATAAAACAGTTTACCTGATAAATATAGCAATACCAAACTCACATAACATACAAACTACAATAGCCGAAAAACTAAGTAAATATCAAGAACTTGCCATAGAAATTAAAACTCAATGGAAAGTACAAAATGTTTACATCGTCCCGATAGTTCTCTCGTCCACCAGTATTATACCAAAGTCACTTACACAAAGCCTTAACACTCTACACATGCCTACTCAACACTTGTCGCGTCACCCGAAAGTTTCTGACTTCCTCTACTCTATCATACAATTTTACAAAATTAATTTCCCTCTCACACTTGGCTCCGGCCAAAACAGAGAAGAAACATACAGAATTTATATATAATAATAATAATAATAACAAGAAACAAAACTGCTACGTCAGCACAGTCAGCGAGCACCTCGCAAGAGGTGAGAACGCCGTACTTCGGCAAATTGAAGGTGAAAAGGCCCGCTTGTGCATATGGCATCACCATGAAACGGCGCCGGGTCTGGGCGTTTTCCGTTAAATGACGCCCGCTATCGATGATTGAACACAGAAGAATGCGCAAAGGGCCGCTGCCTGAAGGTCGCCAGGGCGCGTCTGGAGCTGGCGCTGGACGCGACAGCATGCGAACCGCTAGCCGAGCGCGAGGTGCTGCAAGACTACCCAGCAGCCCCTCGCATCCACCATCCCCACCAGCTGGCTTGGTGTTGGCAGGGTCTTCGGAGGCTCAGCAATCGGCACCCGCCACTGGTTGAGTACTTCGCATGCGATGAACCATCAAAATGAATACAAACGCATTGCGGGCGTATTTTAGGGCGAAAGGGGAATAAGTTGGAGGTTTCGCGTATCGGGCTAGGATGCATCGTATTTTTACTGAGCTGGAGCTATCTATTACCATCACCGAGCAAAACCTGGCAGACCGAGTTCGATATATCTTGCGCTCAAATATATTCGATGGCGCCGAACTCGAACGGCTACGACGTGAGGCTGTTCTCTCATCAGATGAAAACGCTACGGCTGATGATGCGGTACCACAAGTTGCAGAACAACCCGCACACGTGGATGCCGCCTTGCATACCCCAGTGGTTACTGATTCAAATGTTGATGGAACATTTGCACAGGAATTAGAAATAGAGCAAATGACGAGTAGATTGGAAGAGGCGATTGTGGAAACGCGCAGAACGCCTCTAGAAAATCGACCGCGACTTCCTCGCATACCCCTAAGCAAGCGGAATCGGGCTGTCGTGACCAATTTGGAAGCCAGCCGGG
>DWHP01005102.1:0-12132 GCA_018247895.1 Parnassius honrathi
CCATCTCCTGCCTGTCTCCCTCTGTCGCCTCTTACGACACCCACGGGAAGATATGGGGTAGTGGATATTCTCAACCGTCACTACACGGCCACGCTTCTTTCTGGGAGAAAGAAAGTCTGAGTTTTGTGTTCTGTCATATAGAGTTGCTTCCCTGGAAGGGCCAGGTTGTGGCAAGAAAAAAATTAACAGAATAGCAAAAACTTAACAAATATAACAAGATAATAACAAAAAATAACAGCAAACACCGAGAACAAACGAGCGCATTCGAGCATTCAAAAAAGTCGAATGAAAATCAATTAATATGACAGACGAGACGTGACAGCTAACATTTTATTTATTTTAAATGTTTACTAAACCTGGAATTCGTAGGCAGTGATGCCAGTTAAAGAATAAAATAAAGCAATTAAAATTAATTCGATATATTGTTCGTGATATTGAAATATTTGTTACTTTTGTATTAGGTCACTTGAGTAAGTAAATATTTAGATTTACCTTTTTGTAAGTAAAACATACAAAATACGTAGCATTTTATTTTTTATTGCCCTCAAATGGGTCAAATGGGTCCCTTTTTCGGTGAAGAACTTTTTTGGTAGCAACACTTATAAAATGTCAGAATTCTACGGAATGAAAAATCAGAGTATAAATTTACATATTACCTCGCACCAGGTACCTAGCCGTGGCAGCTCTGGCGTTAAACGGTTTTCGAAAATTTAGGATTAGTTCAGGTTTAATGCTTTCTTTAGATTTAGAAAAGAGTCTTATGAACATAAACATTGTTATAACACAAAAAATGAAATTATAAATAAATCATATAACAATTATCATCATTACGGCTCTTCACTAGTCCACTGTTGAACATAGGGCTCCTCCAAGGAATGCTGCAAAGCAGGGTCCTGAGCCACCTAAATCCATCAACTTCCTGCATGTCATGTTAACTATAACAATGAGAAATAATTATTGATTCCAATTTTTTAAGGCCAATATCTTTATGCAACAGATAACAACCCTGAGAACAGTTGCTCTTAATTTTTTCTTACATTCGATATAATACCTACTTACTGGTTATTCTTTTTTTATTTACTAAGCTTTATAAATATATATATTAATCTTCATGTGGCACGCTGCAGCTACGTTTTTGTTTGGTTTGGTTGTAACTCGACTGGTTCAGATCGACCGGGGAAGGGCCTCGCCCCCACAGAATACCAGCATAAAATAGCAGCTCAATCCTGTTGCGTTCCGTATGTTATGTGTAGAGAACTACCATCAAAAATTAAATCTGTCCTGTCTAAAATATGCGGCTACAATAAAATTTTACTAATAAAACGTGGCAGAGGATCTATTACATTTCTTCGTATAGAATTTATGCACACGTAAAGGCTAACACTTTTGACTTACTGCTTTACGTGTCAGTGAATGTCTGAAGAACATAAAGTTTCGACTGCTTACAAAGAGAAAGCTTTTGAAAAGATTAATTTTAGGCCAAAGAACCTGATTAGAGTTCTACATTAATTATTTAACATTCAGAAATATACTACAGGTTTTGTACTTATTTTGTCATATTTCCTGCTTATCTCATATAAGAAACACAACAGAATATATAATGTGATAATATGAGACGACCTCTTTACCGTTTTTAACATCGTTATTTTACTGATGCATAAAGAGACATTTCTACGTACAAACAAAGAGGCATTAAGATTTACATGCAAGTAAAGGTGGCAAAAAAGCGATAATTTCACCTGATGATAAGAGGATGATGTGGTGTACAGACATCCACACCTATCCTAGATTTTAGGACATAACTTACATCTATCTTCAGTTGTTTATCAAAATGCAGCGTTGTCATCTGTGTGAATAAGGATGTCAATATCTGAAATGAAACTCAGCAACATTATTCTGCTATTCTAAGCTGGTATTCAGTTGCATTTCAACCAACAATATAAGACAGACGACGCGCTGCATACATTTTAAGTGATACCTAAACCCTGCTCAACTTCTTGGCTCGCAAATATTACTCAACTCATGTTCAAATCTTTCTCTTTTCCTTTTTTGTCAGCCAGTAAAATTTCTCTGACGCATATGCACGTAATACCATTTTGAAGTGTGCAAATTATTTTAGAAGTATACTGTACACGCCCTTAGTTGCCCCCACAAAGGTCAACGGGATCAGGGCCCATGAGTGGTCCACTCGACGAGCAACCAAGAGTGGAGCCCAATGGCCTATGGAGAATTATTATACATATGGCTAGCAAGCAAATAAAAGTTACCGATTGACGGAGGTAGGGTTGACCACGAGGTACCTGTCAGGTGGGAAGTGATGTACATATAAGTAGTGTGTAGTAGTGTGTACATTGTGTAACCTGGCAGCCCCGCTGATCCAGGACTGCCGACCCAAAAATGCTGCTTCTCTCAAGATGTGAGATCCCTCCAGTTCACCAATCGAAAGTTTCTGCTTCTATTTTCACTGTGTTAAATTATCAACTTTATTGTACATTTAATTAACTGCAAATTCAACCAAATCAACGTTAATCGACATTAAAACAAGTGACACGCTGCAAAACTTAAGGATGGTTGGTCAAAGTTCAAGGTCCGAGGCTCATTTAGCACAAAATTATAAACACGAGAACGAACGCGATCTCTTCTCGAGGCTCAAGGTTCAGCGTTCTCCCGACAAAGTAAAAGTCTTATCACGCTATCAAACGACGCAATAATAAGTCATCGATGCAAATAACGGCATAAAAGTTCCTTTAATCACTCCAAACTCAATTTAGGCCTCCTGTCACGTAACACGTTCAAAACAGACACCTAAATTCGAGGCGGTCTAAACTAGGCCCAAATATTCAATAGTAAGTTCAAAATGGCGCACACAATTAACTCAAACTTTAGGCCTGCAAGTCTAAATACCGGCCGCGCCTAACAGTCTAAGGGTTGCAAACAATCATTGATTTATACATTCATAAATCAATGCAAACAGTACTCAAACTGTTACAACAACAATTATATGATCTGGCCTCGTTATCACGAAAAGCAAATTAAGATAACACTTTAGGAGGCTCGCGACGGACCGCCACGTAACAATGTTTATTATATTCTAGGGGACTAGGCCGCAGCGTAGCGGACACACCACACCTCTCAGCCACCCGGCGCACGACTGCCCAGGGGTCGCAACACAAGGCTTCGGGAAGCGGCCTACGGCCGACGCCCCCCCGGCGGCGTTTACCTCACCTCGATACCGTCGTGTGAACGCGCTAAGCGTGTGTATCGGATGAACTTACGGATGCCTATTTTTGCCCTTAACAATAGCCTTTGCCTCCGGCACGTTAGAGAGTACGAGGAGGGCGAGATTGAATCTCTCGCTCCTGCTGCTGTGCATCTTGTGCACAGCTTCTACAGGGAAGCCTTGGGACTTTAGGTCTTCTAGGATGTCGTCGTTTGCGAGTTTGTAAGGAACTCCGCCGAGGACTGCTTTCACTTTTCTTTCTTCGGCCGTGAAGTGACGAAAGTCTTCTATAGACGCCGGCATGATTTTAATGGCCTCGCCGATATTGGCGGCTTGGTCGTACTTGAAACCCTTTTCGTAGAGGGTATTGGATAGCTGGGATTTCGCATTGTCTCTGAGAAAGGCAGGGGCGGGACTTGGCTTTTAGCTAACTTGGGAGCGCAGCGGGTTGCTGGCTTGGAGTTAGAATGTTGCGACTGAGAGGCGGCAGCGGCGAGGGCTGCGGAGGTAGAGACAGCGACTGGGGCTGCGGAGGTGGAGGCAGCGGCGGGGGCCACGTGGGCGGCGGCAGGGGCCGCCGGAGCGGGGCTGAGTGGGAAATCGTGGCGAGCTTCGGGCCGCGCTTGGACTTAGACACTACAGTGGTGAAGGGGGCCGAGTCTGTGACCGTTCCTTTGGAGTCGGACGACTCCGAGGAGCCGGTGGAGCTGTGTACGGTCATCTTGCGGGAGGATGAGGTAATGGACGTGGTGTCCGAGTGCTCCATGTCGGAGTCAGGGGACGCGGGCAAGTCGGTCTGCGCGGCAGCCGCTTGGATCGCGAGGAAGACCGCGACACAGGACGGGGGGACACATGCCGTAGGGGCAAGAGAGGCGAGTGCGTTGACGAGTGATTTCTCGTCAATTTTGAAATATTGGGAGAGAAGGGCTATAGCTTGACTGATGTCCATGGTAGACAGTAGAGAGAGACGACGATTTTAAACCAAGAAGTCAAAGGTCCCTGTTCTGAGAATAACAGGGCCATGGGTGGCAGACGGGGAGGGCTGACGATTTATTCTAAGAAGCCGGGTTCCCATTGTTCTGAGAAAAACAAGGGCGTGTTCTGAGAAGAACAAGAGACGTTATTCCAAGAAACAGTAACAAATAATACAGTAACAACATAACATAAACAATAACAGAGCAATTAAAAATAATAAACAATAACAAGAAAAAACAAAGCGTGCTCGAACCTCCCCGTCGAAGCGAGGGGGCAAGAACGATGCGAAAAACAAAACAAAAGACTCACCGACGGCTGCTGCTCGGCCGGTGTGAGCAGGAGAGCGGAAGCACGCGAGCGAGAAGAGTGCACTACCGTACGGGGGCGCGAACTGCTCGCTCGACCTCTCGAGAGCGGTGCGCAAACGGTACTGCACACGCACGCTGGTCTGCACCACTTTTATAGCCCCGTCCAGCAACGCGGCTACGAGAAGCTATACACGAGTCTCAAGCCGGCAATTGGAGCGTACATGATAGGTGTACATAATATTTTTGATTAATCTGTATTGGTCAGAATGTATGAATTGTAATTGGCTAGGTTAATAAAAATTGTTACTATTGGTAAACTAACGACGTAGCCGGACATATAAATATAGTCAGGGCTGACCAAAAAATATACTCCATACTCCATTCGCCTGCACATCAGAAAAATAGTTTTATTTCTCCGCCACTAAACCACTCGCAGTCTGTTATAAGTGGACCTCATATCACCACTATTACAGTGGTGACCCCGTTACGAACACCGAAAAGGAAGATCCCTGCAAGAATAGTAGGAAAAATATCAAATAATTGTCTAGGAAGACTTCAGAATATATAAAATCAGTGTAATCAAGCCGTCATTATGGAGCGAGAAGCAAAGAAATCTGACGCATATACATTAAACCCGTTTAAGGAACAAGAAATCGCAGGTACATCTCTATCGTTGAGAATACCACCGCTTTAGAGAGATAAACCACAGAGTTGGTTCGTCAGTTTTGAAGCCGCAACGAATGATTTAAAGAAGAGCCAAGCGCAACTAGCACAGATGGCGATAGCCCAACTTGAGAAACAAGACATCGAACAAATTTCGAACCTGTTGTACACCCCACCGGCAACCGACCAGTATAATTCGCTGAAGGATTATCTGATCTCTGCATATGAAGCATCCGAGAGTCGCCAGCTACAGAAACTTCTATCAGAAATAGAATTCGGAAATCAGAAGCCCACACAACTCCTACGCAAAATGCGTACTTTGGCGCGAGGTAAAGTTCCAGTTTCGACGCTACGGCTAATGTGGGTAAACCACCTAACACCACATGTTCGATCGGTACTAGCAGTGAACGAAACATTCAGCACGCAGACGAAGCTCGACGAACTGGCACTCCTGGCGAACAAGATTATCGAAAACAGCAGTAGCTCACACATATCGATGATCGAAGGCACTTCAACCATGGCCAATGATAGCCAGTTTTTTCTCGAAGAAATTCGGACGTTATCATTCGAAGTCGCCACGCCCAAAGCTTCCCAGCATCACACCTGTTACCAGCAACAGTACAACCAGCGCAATCAGCAACACCGAAGATTACCTTTTCGTTGCAACCGCTCTGCAAGTAGAAGTCGAACAAGCTCAAGAACAAGATCTCCTTACTGCTACTATCATCGACGTTTCGGGTTCGAGGCAAGAAAGTGCATAACACCGTGTACATTCAAAAATGGAAATACGAAGTCGGAAAACTAACTAATACGCTTGATGCGACGGGATCCAGCGTAACCGCAAAGTCCCACTGTCTTTTCGTCACCGATAAAAAAGCAAGCTTACCTTCCTTATCGACACCGGAGCGAATACCTCAGTTTTACCGCCAACATACAGGCAGAAGTTGGAGCCACTGGATTTTCAACTCTACGCAGCAAACAATACGGTGATTCCTACATATGGTGAAAAAAACGATGGAACTGGATTTAAATTTACGCCGACCACTCAAATGGAGATTTATCGTCGCTAAAGTCAGCAAACCAACCATCGGTACCGATTTTTTTCAACATCACCAGGTGATCGTCGACATCAAAAATAGAAGAATCATCGAAGGGGAAACCAATCTTGCATCTCAATCTTTCGTCCAAGCAACCAATCTGCCCACAATAAGAAGCATAGATGTTCAACAATCGTATCACGAGATCCTCGAAGAATATACTGGAATCGCAAGAATAACTTCAATAAAATTATCACCGAAGAACGACGTTGAGCATTTCATCGAAACCAATGGACCACCACTTTATTGCCGTGCACGTCCAATCGCACAAATACGATCAAGTTCGAAAGGAATTCGGAAACATGATCGAACAAGGAATATACCGTCCAAGCAAAAGCCCTTGGTAATCACCACTTCACATTGTACCGAAGCAGAATGGAGAATTACGAGTTTGTGGAGATTACAGAAGACTGAATTCTATTACCACTTCTGACCGCTACCCAATACCGCGAGTCAAGGATTTCACTCATCAACTGTCAGACAAGACTACATTCTCCACCATCGATCTCAACCGAGCTTACCAACAAATAAGAGTACGCGATGAAGACATAGAGAAGACAGCAGTAATTACCCCAATGGGATTATTCGAATTTCCAAGAATGACCCCAGACTGATGAACGCTGGTCAAACCTTTCAAAGATTCATACATGAAGTACTTCATGGACTGGATTTCGTTTTCGCATTTATGATGATCTCCTTGTTGCAAGCCCTGATAAAGAAACGCATAAAACCCATCTACAAACTGTGTTACAGCTATTAAAAGACCATGGAATCACAATCAACCATTCGAAATGCATATTTGGACAACAAGAAATTCAGTTTCTTGGTTTCACCGTCAGCAAGGAAAGAATCAAACCGTCTACTGAAAAAGTCAGAGCAATCATCGATTATGCGAAACCTAAAGGAATCGAAGAACTAAGGCGTTTTCTTGGGATGATAAATTTTTACAGAGAACACATTCCTAAAGCCGCAGAAATCAAAGCACCACTTCACGCCTACCTTCACAACACGAATAAAAAAGATAAAACGTCAATTGGATGGAACGTTGAAGCCACCAAGGCATTTGAAACTTGTAAAGTTGCGATCCCAAATGCAGCTTTGCTCGCTCACCCATCACGCCTTGCTATCTTCAGCGATGCGTCCGATCTCTCAGCAGAAGCCGTACTCCAACAATACATCAATGGGAAATGGCAACCATTTGGCTTTTACCATTATCGAATAAATAATTATTTTAACATCACACTCCTAGTGGTAGATCCACGCTGCAGCTGTATTAACACGGCTGTAATACGAACCGGGAAAGGACAACGAACCCATAGAACTAGCGCAAAATAGCAGCTTAATGTTGTTGTGTTTCGTATGATGACATCAAATCGCAATAAGGAAAATTACGATAACAAACTCTGGATAAGTTAAAATATTAATAGATTTATATCTAAATGACTCCCTGACCTTGCAGACTATTAAGGCTGCAATGATCAGAATGATGACAAGTATACATATGTACATAAAAGTATATCTTTTTATAGAATAAGGGTGACAAACGAGCACAAAGTCCACCTGATGGTAAGTGAATGCTATGGCTCATAGACATCTAAATTTATCTTCAATTAAGAATTAAAATGTAGATGCGTATTCCGCCCTGAGGGCTAAGATGGTATGCCTCGTTTCCAGTAAAAAGGGTCCCGATTTCTCTACAATCACCATACGCAACACAGCAGCATTGAGCAGATATTAAATTAATTAAAATTAAAAATTGTTTATTGTGTTTCGAAAAGGTAGTAACAAACAAGTGGCAAGGGCCCCTGTACTGCGTTGGTAAAACCTGTGTTACGAGGTACCCCGCTCTTCCAACAGATAAATTTTAACAATTTGAAACATAGGATACTACATATTATATTAGTGCGTTAACAATCCTTTAGACATGAATTGATGACATTTTTGATACTTAAGAAAGAGTGAAAGTGTGTGTGTATGGGTGTGTGTGTGTGTGTGTGTGTGTGTGTGTGAGTACGTGTGTGTATATATGTGCGCGTGCGCGCGCATGTGCGTGTGTTTGTTAGCGAATAAGCAGTTCTGTTTCTTCATAATTGAGGCTAAGCAGAGTAGTTGTTAGCAAATTTTTTAATTTAGCACAAGTGAGAGGATACATATTAAGCCTACTATTTAATTTATTATATAGATGTTTTGTTTGATAGGCAAATTGTTTTTTCTTAAATTTGGTTTTACAATATGGAATATTGAAAACAGGTAGAATTCTATGTTCTGGTGTCTGAGGGGCAGTGTACGGTAAAGTGCTATGGGTTCGTATAGCACTCTTTAAAAGGCTTTTGTTCTTTACTTATTTTTCTTAAGTCCTTGAATATGGTTCCTCACATTTTTCATTTTTAATTAGAATAGGCAAATGTATCGGTACCTTCACAATTTCTCGTACTTGACGTCTGACGTACATGTATTTTGTGAAAATACACAAATTTTTAAAATTGCAAAATTTTATGATTAGGAAGACAGCATATCCTATCGAAAACTATGCGAATCAATTAAAAAGAATCTCAAGGAATCTAATCGGACAAAATAACGTGAGGTTTATGACCGTTGAAGCACTATTTTCCTCGTTTATTCTTATAGTTTATGCGAAGATCTTTAATATTAAAAATTACACCACTTTTACGTGTCAACATATTCTTCAAACCGATATTTAAACGATAATAATGTAGCAACCCGCCAGTTAACCAAAACCTCCTGATACTACTTCCTTTTTGCTTGATAGTCTACTTATCCATCCATCTTTAAATCCGGCAGTTTCAGACGAATGGGTATTTTTAGACGAGGGTGCAGACGAGCATGTGGCTTACCTGATTGTTAACTACCGGAACCCAGAAACATTTACAACATTAGGGAAATCGCAGTCGCATTGCCGGCCTTTAAAAAAGGAGTAAACTTGTTTCTTGAAAACCCCGAAGTCATTTCGATTCGGAATAATTGTTGGTGGTAGCAAATCTACTAGATTTACCTTGTTTATTTGTTATTTTTATTACTTATATATTACTACACATGGCAATATAAATTATTTGAAGTCTGCTTGGAGAACATTATCATGAAAACAAACTGAAGGTGCCAATACAGAATTTAATATTATTCAAAATGTTGACATGCAGCCATGGAAAACATCTTAGCGTTTTAATACAAATTATATTCGATTTAAGTGGAAACTATAACCTAATAAGTAATAAGTAGTAAGTAACACATGCGTCTCTCATCGCATTAAGTGAAAGCAATGTCGGAAATACTCGTAGAATTGGCACGAATTTGTTTGGCTGCAAGCCAGGCCGAATATTTCCGGGAAACTTATATTAGTTTCAATCACTGACGGACCCAAACAAGACTATACTAACACAATAACTTACTGAATAATAATTAAATTATATAATACACTAGTTGCTAAATTGACCCGGTTTGTTGTAGCAAAAAGTTCGCTTAAGTTCGGGTGAACGTTAGGATTTGGATGGTTGGACGGTCGTGTAGTAACAGTATAAGTTGTTTGCTTTGCTTAGAAGCCCTCAATCTGATTTCGTATTCTGTGAAATAAAACTAATTTCACCGATTTTAATTTTAATTAAAATTAAACGCGATAAAATCTGTAAAATTAGTGTTATTCTATGTGTAGTATTCGCGCAAATATAAGAAATCATTTTGTATACACCATGGCACAGAAAAAATCCTTGTTTTAGCTAATGAAAAATTTGATCCGTTCTGTTTTTCTAGCGTTCATCAGCCAAGTAACTGCCTCGTTGGTCTAGTGATCGTTGGGGCAATTGCTAGTCACGTAGTTAAAATTCCGGGTCAAGTCAAAATCTGTAATGGGTTTTTCGGCCAAGAAATTCTCAATAGCAAATCGGAGTGAGGAAGTTGGCGGTGTTTCACACCCGTGCTGCGGAAAAAAATACGTACAGTGCGCGTATATACAACGCTTAAACGTGTAAAGGCGCATCGGCTTTACGTGCACTTAAAACCGTTGGCCTTGCCACTAATCTCTTTCCGGTAGTATCGAATTGCCGTCCCATTGAATTATAAGAGTGAGGAATACGAGGTGACTTGCTCCTATAATCCTGATCTGTGCAAATGGCTGATTTTCGTGGAGACTGGCCCCTATGACTGAAACTCGCTGTAGGGACATTATTATCGGCTAGTAAAACTAACTGTTACGGCCCTGAGCTGCCCAGACGAAGGTCGACTGAGTTAGGACCCATCTGTACTCCAGCTCGACGGGCAACCCAGGGGAGAGCCCAATGGCTTATGGAAATTTATTATATAATGTTGAGCAAGCCAATACAAAACTTACCTAATTCAGGAGTAGTGTAGACCCCAAGGCGTCGTCAGCGTGGTGTGAAAGTAGTGTGGGTGTGTATGTGAAATAAGGTGTATAGTGAGTGCTGACTTCACCAAGGTCGGCGGAGAAACCCGCCGTCGCTGCACCGCTTCAAAGGACCCCCTCACTTCCGAGCGCCGAACTCCAGTCCAACGTCACTTAGCACAAAACTATAGTCTAACAGTAACGCAAACTCATTTCAATTCACAAGGTTTCGAGTTCAATCGACCGAGCAAATTCACTTCGTACTATATCAAAATGCTACGTAAGCTACACAGCAATGTCAAAAACAGCACAAAGTTCCTTTAATCACTTCAAATAACACGCTCGAATCTTCTAGACTATAATACTACAGCGATTCCGGGCGATATCAAAACGCCGCGTAGACAACTAGTCGACACAATTTACAGCAAATGAAGTTAAATTAATCACGCAATCTCAAACAAAGGCCTAGTCACGTATCTTAATAACCTAACACTATATCGGCCGATCGTTTTAACGAATTTTAACTTCGCCACGCGACGAAACAAGGGTGCCGGTTCAACCGACTACAAACAAAGTCTCGCAGGCGCGCTCAACAGGAACTAACTGGGGACTGATCTAGCCTCGCTTGCAGCGAGGCCGGCGCTGGCGACCCTCTCCCCGCGCCCCCGCTCTCAAGTCGGTTTGCTATCGGGCGCAAACAAACCCCCGTCACGAACATAAGGACTTATGTCAGCGAGTAAATGGCTAAACGGGATAGGGTCGCGACGGCACGGTGCAAATACCGCCCCAGAGTGGGCAAGCCGGAGGGTCGAATTTCCACTGAATGCCTTTCTTAGACATCGCAGTACCTAACTAATTCCTGTTGCTGGACAGAAATTCGACGACTTTTTTCAAAATCTATACGTGCCCCTACAATTCGTTCCGCAATCCGACCGGATCAGGTCTGGCAACCGTGATGCGATAAGAAGCGGCCCAGCGTGACCAAAAAGGCTTCAGTGCTGAGGGCACTCACAAGTTCCAAATGAACGGCCGTAATGGAGAAGCACACGAAACGCACAGGTAGGCATTATGTCAACGCGCGTTACGAAGATCGGAGGACATGACGAGGAAGGGGCCAGCAAAGTCTGTTCCGACTCCGACGAATAGTCGGGTGGCCACGACGCAGTTGGGTGGTGAGTCACCCATCGTCAGCAGCGATATGGTGGCCTTCAATTTATCACAAGATAAGCACTCCAAAAAAATGACGCCCCAAATGGTGCGTCGGCCAGCCAAATCCAAAACTCCCGTTGCAATAGCTCAAAAGCGTTACATCCAGCGTAGGCACTCTGAACATGATGATAACCGAACAAAGGCGTCATCCTTAGGGAGCAGTAACGGGTGTCGAACCTCGTACGGCAATTGAGAACCTTTTTTTTATATAGGATAGGGTGACAAACGCGCACACAGTCCACCTGATGGTAAGTGGTTGCTGTGGCCCATAGTCATCTACATTTATCCTCAATTACGAATTAAAAT
>DWHP01005103.1:0-12131 GCA_018247895.1 Parnassius honrathi
GACTAATTCCGAAATAAATTATTTTAGATTTTAATTTAATTTAATTTAATTTTCTGTTTTTAGTTTCCCTTTTCGTCTCTAACGACACACATGGGACGATATGGGGCAGTGGTTATTCATACACCGGATTACTCTATTGAATCTTAACGACTCTCCAAGCTCCTAAAAAGTATCTCAAAACTTTTCTCGTCATTGTGTCGAGGAGGCAGTGCGTACGACCTCCGGTGGACACACAGGAAGGCACAATGGTAGTATCGGCGGTGGCGTGTCTAATGTGGACTAATGCTACCCGGAGCAGCGCACAATACGACGCGCGGACATAACTGTGGCGGCCGACTGCGGTTGCGTTGTCACAGCACGATGGGTGAAACAAACTACACGTCATTTCTTTGATTTTCTATTGATAAATTATAGAAACAGGCGTTTTTTGCGGAAAGCCGTTATATTTTGGCGGTGGCAAGGTGTTCTGCCCGGGGAGCGACCAACGCTCCGTGTGATAGTTCGGAGCTATTCTACATAGTATACAGCTTTTGATTTGAAACTTTGATGGCGCGATTTAGGCTTTCATGTGTTCCGCTTGTGGTGCGACGAAAGCGCTGCCATATCTTCTCCTGCTCGGACCGGAGGTCGATAGTGCAGTCCGATTGTCGGTGCGTCCGTGATACCGGTGCGAACGATATACAGATGTGTAATGCATACGCACTGGCAAGTGATGCTGGTGAGAACGATGTGCAAGTGCCAGAAGTCTACCTTATATATCTGCGGTGAGTCGGGATGAAGACAAGTTGGACTGGCTTGCAGGAACTGAAAACTGCAGAAGTCGATTCTTAGTAGTGAAGTGAAGTGAAGTCTTAGTAGTGAATGGTGGGGGTTCTTGAATGTAATGACGAAGGTTTGAAATTGTAGTATTTATAGGCGACTTGACTTTGTTGGTTTCGTGTTCCAATCACGTCGGGGTCACCAGTTTGGCAGTGGAAAGAAAAGGGGAGATCTCCCGCCGGGCAATGTGTTCTGCCTGGGGAGCGGCCAACGCTCCGTGTGATAGTTCGGAGCTATTCTATATATTATACTGTTATCGATTAGAAACTTTGATAGCGCGATTTAGGCTTCGATGTGTTTCGCTTGTGGAGCGACGACAGCGCCGCCATAGTATTAAAAAGTTGATTTGCTAATATCCACATAATAAAAAAAATGATGGGTCTTACCTAATTTGAAAAGCACCTTTCGCCCTCCCACAATTGCGAGCACTATCCCCGTCACCACAAATCCTAGTATCACTACTACCAACACCACTATACTAGGAAAGACACATCACCACAGATACTCGTGATGGGCTATGATGATTACTACGAAATTAGTAAAAAGTGTTACAGGTTTGGTTTGAATTCATTATTCATTCATTATACTTACCCTATCAAAGTCTACTGCTGAATAGGCATCTCTCGAAGATTGTTTTATAAGGACATTTGCCATATCTGTCCCGCTTGGCTGGCGAATTTGAATCGAATCAACAACTTTACAATTACTATCAATTACTTTACAGTTACTATCAACTACTTTACAGTTACTATCAATTACTTTACGATTATTACATTGAATAACCAGAATGTGGACATTTTGTCAAATTGGAACAGTTCGATTTAACTAATTCGGATCTCTTGTCTTGACCTATAATGGTAAACATAGGTTGTTAGTAACCTGGCTGACTTAGCCGCACTTGCAATCAGCCACCGCAGAGTCTACTTGACCTTAGAATGCCTCGCATAGAGGCGAAGCTCGTGTCGTATTATCGACGACGGTGTGTCTTTTCCATTTCAGTGTTGGGAGTCGTCGCGCTGGGGTTAGTGGTGACGGAGGGATTTACCTTTTAATAATTTTTTTATTTTTTAAGAAATAAAATATTTAAACATTTAATATGTAAGATAATTTTTTATATAATATGATATTATATGCGGTAGCGTAAGAGAGTCCCTTACCACATATCATCCCATGAGTATTGTAAAAGGAAGCAGAGTAAAATTAAACAGGAGTTGGGCAGCATCATCCTGCTAACGATGATATAACATAATAAAAATGCGGTTGATAACCCGCTTGCCAAGCGTAATACTAAAATGTCAGTATCACATTTCTCGCATCTATGTCGCTATTTCGCCTGAGAGAGAAGAAATCTTAGGAGTGTACCTAACCAAACCTACTACCAACTACTACCCCTAAGGTACTGTTGCCTACATCCGGTTTTTACTTGAAGATGATACTGTCGTCTATTAGAGATCGTGATATTTTCTGGTATTTCCTACAGTCTCTTATGGGACACATGTAAGTAGATTCTCCAGCGCTACCATCACTGACATCAAGTTTTTTTTATGATGTGGCCCATAGATATCGATTAAAAATCAAAATGCAATTGCGTTGTCACCACTGAGGACTACGATGGAATGCCTCGTTTCCGGTAAAAAAGGGTCTCCGGATCTCTACGCTCACCACACGAAACATCGCGGGATTATGTCGCAATTTTACGATGGTATTCTAGAAAGCGCGGTCCTTTTCCCGTCGAGCTGAACCTTTCGTGCTACAACCATAATATAGCTGCAGTGTGACTCTACCACGTATAATATTGTTTTAAGCCGTTTTTTTATAAAACTGAACTGACAAACGAATTTAAAACCGGTGAGCCCTGTAAGTGGCCGCCGCAGCCCATGGGCATCCGCAGCCAATGTTGAACATAGAAGCCTACGTATACGTTGTCACCTCTGAGGACTAAAATGTAATACCTCATAAGCTGTAATTATACTGGCTCTCTATTCTTCAGACCAGAGCACAACAGCGCAAGCACTATGTTTCAGCAGCAGAAGTATGTTAGAGTGTCCAGACGGAGTCCTGAGCAGAATAGGAGTCCTACCACCTAATTAACTATCTCTTATTTTTAATATCAAATAATAATATAGTATAAATGCCATTTTTTACTAGAGACGAGGCATTCCATTGTAGTCCTCAGAGGTGACAACGCATCTGCATTTTGATTCTTAATCGAGGATAAATGTGGATGTCTACGGGCCATAGCCTCCACTTACTATCACGTGGACTGTGTGCTCGTTTGTCACCCTTATTCTATTAAAAAAAATCGATTTTCCCGTGGCTTAGTAAATTATGACGTCCCGAACGTAACAACGGACTCGAACCCCGTGTGGCGCGTCGTCCTCAACTATTCGACTCACACGTAAGCTGTTAGAACGGACTGGGGATAATGAATACAAATACATGGCTATTTAACTTCCTTCGCAGCAAGATGAAGTGAATATTAATATACTTTTAGCTTCGGATCTTTTATTTTAAGGAGAAGGGCTTATTGTTAGCCGTGCCTTAAATGGAGACGGTGTCTATATTTGTTTGTGAAATTTCAAATTCTTTAAGGAACAAATATATTTTTTGTAAATTTCGTTTCAAACTTGAAACTAGGAAATTATGACCAGTTTGGGGAATTTTAAAGTTGGGCAGCTTCCTAAACATGTTGTACTAGGTGGCAGAATTTCTTTACTGCCTAGAAATTTGTCAGAGTAGATAACACGCTGTTGTTTATTGCTGCCGACAACAAGCGGTGTTCCAGGCTGAAAGGTATGAATTCAATGAGGCATTCCAACTTGCTCCTTAGAGGAAACAACGCGTGTATAGCTTTGTTTGAAGTTGCGCGCTCGGTCTGAAGGTTATGTAGAATGAGGCATTCCATATCAATTTATAAAGGTGAGAAAGCATCTGCAGTCTTTTTGTTGTGATTGAAGGGGTTCATAGGGTAGAGTAGCCACTTACCATCGGATGCACTGCTAGTTTGCTTGTCTCCGTAGTTTTATGAAAAAAATGAACGCCCTGAGATCTTGAAAAACATATTTATTTAATCTAAAAACAGAGCGTGATTTTACGTGGTAAATCGATACCGCAGCTATACTATGGTTGAAGCATGAATGGGTGGGCTCGACCGAAGAAGTAACATGCTCTTACAAAATATCAGCGTAAAATAGCAGCTCAATATAAAAACTGATGTGTTCTGTATGGTGAGTGCAGAGAACCCGAGACTCCTTTTACTGTAAATGAGGAATTCCATCTTAGTTCTCAGGGGTAATAACGCATGTGCATTTTTGTTCTTAATCGAAGATAAATGTAGATGTCTCTAAAAAATGGGTCAGTCTCCACTTATCATCAGGTAAACTGTAAGCTCGTTTGTTACCCTCATTCTATAACAAAGCCTTTGTACTACATCCGATGTTGCAAATGTTCACGAGTGGTGGTGGTCAGTTACATATACATTCGCTTGCCTCTTCTTTCGGGATCCTAGAAAGTCAAAACGTCTATCTCTTTTTCATACCCCTGTCTTTATCGACATCTATATTATTTTAACTGCCTCGTTGGTTTAGTGGTCGTAAGAACGGTTTCTGATCATGATGTCCCGGGTTCGAATCCCGGGTTACGAAGTTGCGAGTTTTTCTATCAAGAAATTTGCAGTAGCAGCCGGGAGTCGGGGAGTTGGCGGTGTGTCACTGCCGAGCCTCGGAAAGCACGTGAAGCCGTTGGTCTTGCGTCTCTCTCTCTCCGGTCGTTTCGCTTTACACCTCCCTTGGACTATGAGAGTGAGGGAATAGAGAGTGCAACTGTGCTTGGCACTATAATCCTGGCATACGCAGAAGGCTCGTCTTCGTTAAAGACTGGCTGTCGTGACTGCGGTTGGCCGGACCGTTCTGCAAGACATTATTACCGTAAAGTAATTAGCTTCCTATTGATTAATCTTATCCTGCGCAGATGGCTGCTAGCCTCCGTCGAGACTGGCCGTCGTAATGGTAACTCAGTCAGAAGGCCATTATTGTTATTATATTATTTTGAATTCCACGTAACACCCAAGAAATGATGCGATGACTTCCTTGCCAGCCTGCACACGCGGTCGTATCGCGGCGACAACGCGGCGGCAGCGGGACGCGTGCGTGATGGGAATACCAGGCACTTTGTTTATTACTCATCTAGAGACCCTTGCGAACGACGAACTGATAATACCATAAAGACAAGAAGGAGTCAAATTGACTAGTAACGATTCGCTAGCTATTTTCAGGGTATCCAGGACGTACAAACTTCTTCAATTTTTTTATTACGATTGCGGTACGAATTGGTTGGCTCGATTAGGGTACGAACACAGAGTACCAGTGTAACAGCCACACACAATAAAACAGCTTAATGCTGCTGTGTTTAGTAAGGTGAAAGTAGAGAATCGGAGACCCTTTTTACTGGAAACGACGCATTCCATCTTAGTCCACGGGAGTAACAACGCATCTGCGTTTTGATTCCTAATGGTCGTTGGTCTATGGGCCACAGCATCCACTTACCATCTGGTGGACCGTATGCTCTTTTTCTTCCTTCTAGCCTTCTATATTTCTATTCTATTAAAAATAATGTGTGGACAGCTCCAAGGCAACAAATAGTCCTGTGAACTGGACTCGGCTGTGGGCTGTCATATAGTTTTTTTTTAATTGATTTTCCTCCATAGTTACATTGTTTCTGTTTACACTTTAACCGAAACAACATTATACGCCATCTGCTGATTACTTACAGGTGTGAGTGTTGTAACCACTCAGACAGCTTCTAGTTTAAGTGATGGCCAGGTAGTAGGACTGCTGTCTTGCCTAGCAGTCCGTTTGTGTAGAGAATGTCGTGTAAGCTATTGGGGCCGCCCAGTAGCAGTGCTTGTATTGCTGTGCATCGGGTCTGTAGCGTATAGAACGCCAGTATAACTACAATGGGGCATTTCAACTTAATCTTTACACTTACTATTTCAACATACCATCAGGTGAACTGGTAATTCGTTTATCACTTCAGTGCCATAATAATAGTGTCTTTCTTCTTGGTATTTCACAAAAAGAAAGTCAGTATGTTAGATTTTTTTTGCAAAATCAACGATGTATTAAATTAATAAAGTAGCTTTTGATGGATGTTTTGTGGTGTAAAAAAAGTAGGTAAGTCAGCCGCGCAGTTGAAGGCAATTAAAGTTGCGTTGTATTTCATCCTAAATACTCAAGCACTATAACAAGGTGTGTATTAAAGCAAATATATCTTTAAAAACTAAAACGACTTGTTCGTTTTTTTAACGGAATGACGCGGCATTCTGATATAGTTAAAGAACGTAAGAATTGTATTGTTCTAGAAAAAGTGCTTATTTAGTTATAGGAACTCTGACAGTTAGGCATGGTACCTTGTGGTGTGGTGGCGTACTCATCTTCCGGTGCCCTAGTCTTTACTCACGCAACGGCGTGCAATTCAGTGGAGTCACAGGACAGGGGGTTCAGCAGAACCATTACATGTACCTGTTGATCAATTTAACTAAAAATAATATACTTAATCGGGTTGTAAGTTCCATCAAAACTTTGTTATTTAAAATTTTTGAATACTGGCTAGATGAACTTCATCCATTTTAAAAATACGTTTATTAACGTTTGCGCTTGCCAAAAATAAGGAAGACATTAATTTTCATTAATTTTCAAATATGGAGTGGTCGAAGAAAGAAGATAGAGTACCTAGCGGTTATCGCGTTGCACCGCTGTCGTTACGCGTCAAAAGAGATTTTCAATATTCTACAAAAATTGAGAATAACCAAATTGAAATTTACTGACGATTCAAGCTTGGAAGATCGTTAGAGGACCGGCCGACCTCGTACAGTTAGGACGCCTGCGATCATCAAATCAGTGAAGGCGCGAATCCAACGAAATCCTGTTCGTAAACAAAAAATCTTAGCTCTTCAGATGGGCCTGAGCAGAACCAGGTCAAAAGAGTGATCAATGAAAACCTAGGATTACGAGCTTATCGTAAGAAGACCGGACATTTTATTGAACGATCGTTTGAAAAAAAATTAGGCTGGATAGATCCCGCGTTTTGTTACGGCGGTACGCGTGAAAAAAATACTGCGAAATTTTCGAAAAAAATTTTAACATCCAAGAAAGTTATAATAAACAAAATGGTAAGGTGTATGCCCACACCAGTGAAGAAACCAGCACGCGTATTCCGAGAGTTCAACGAGCACATTATCCTTAGTCACTCATGTTTGTCTGACTCTGGTTAACTGAGATGTTTTTCTGTAAAAAGGTTTAAAACCAGTGCTGAGGTGTACCGAAATATCGTCCTAACAAACGTAGTGGAATCGAAAACAATGTTCAAAATACAGACATTGGATATTCCAACAGGGCTCTGCACCAGCTCATAGGGCACACAACATGCAAAACTGGTTGACCGCCCATGGAATGGACTTTATCGGACATGAAGACTGGCCCTCTTTCAGCAAAGATTTAATCCCACATGATTATAAGATATGGCAACATTTGGAGAAGAAAGTCTGCGCTAAAACTCATCAGAATTTGGAATCTCTCCGAGCATATTTGGCTAACGCAGCGGCAGAAATAGATATGAGTGTGGTGCATGCTGCGATTGATGATTGACCGCGTCAATTAAAACCATTTATTCAAAATAGGGGAGGGCATTTTGAATAATGTAAATTAAATTGTGTTCTAAATTAAATTTCTTTTCATTTCATATATAATTTCTATATAATTATCAAAAAGTGTATCATTAATTTTATAAAAAGTCTTTGACGGAATTTATGACCTAAGTATTTTTAGGTTAAGGTATTGCTATGTTTCAACGTTCTCAATTTTTAAGTCCTCGATGGCTGAAATAAAGTGGTTATATTGTATTGTATTTAAATAGAAGTTAAAACTAAATAATATTAGTTGACAAAAAACTTTGATTTGCTTATGTTCTAAATGGTTCCAAATAGTCCGCTTGGGCTTAAAAACACTGCGATCGGTATTTTACAAAGTAACAAAGTAAAACTAAAGTTGCACCCTATATAGGTACATCCCACTGCTGAGTATAGGCCTCATCTAAGTTTTAAGCTAGTTTTGGGACAAGGAAGTGTTCATACTGACTTAAAATATCTACGAAATATTTTATTTTTCGGACATGCGCACTTGCTCATGTTGTTTTTCACCACCGTCGAGAACATACTAAGCACTCTAAAGTATTAGGACTCCTCTCAAATATGTAGTTTTTAGCATATGTTGAAATTCGCATCAGCTCTCTAATAACGACCCAATGTCGCTATTTTCTGATTATCTGTTCGGCTTCGGAGCGCAACGGCTTGTTTGGCACTCTAACTGAGAGCAAGCCACAATCACCTGCTGAGCGTGCCAATTAAGGCTAATTCACCCTAAAATGTGAGAGACACATGTCGAGCAGTTGACGTTCACTAGTTGATGAAGAAGATGAATAAGATAGAAACTTACGCAATAACCCAACGGTATCAATAGCACAACATCAGTGAATTTCAAAAGTGATCCACATCGAAATTCCCAGTATTCATGTTTATGTGACGTTATTGAATAAGAACAAATTTAGTCGTCAAACCGGCTCGCCGTTCTTATCGTGTGAGGATTTCGCTCAAACATTATCCACAAACTAGATCTCGAAAGTACGTACACTACGCTCGTAATCCGCAAAACTAACTCTATTTCTCTATTACGTCTTCAAGACAGCTAATGAAATTTCGCATCAATTATGTCCATTTGTTATTTACAATTCAATGCTTAATCACACTATTAAAGGATGTTATTTCCTTATGTACCTATTTCTCGTGGATACGTAATGGCATTTATTAGCTGTGGCGATGGATCGATCATCTATTAACCGAATATAATAAAACGTACATGCAATACGGTCATAACGCCGCGCATATCTAATATACTTTGCTGTGGATCGATGTAACGTATTGCAAGTAAAAAATGCATATGGTTATTATTCGCCAGCATGCACGGAATATCATACGTTTCGGTTTTAGTAGGATAATCGATATTGCTTACATTTGAATCCAGTTCCGCGGCTTAATTCCCACCAATACATCACTCTCATCTAACTATGTCTCCCTCTCCATTTTCATCAACTACTAAAGAGCCCTATATAAAACATAACCATACCCTTTAGACTAAATTTCAGTAACGGTGGCCATTTTTATCGGAGACTAGTCACCTGCGCCGGACAGGCTTATGATGCACATGAGTTTACACAAGCACAGGGTGTACTCTCTATTCCCTCACTCTCATAATCCGATGAGACAGCATTCCGATACAAACAGAGAGAGATCACACGAGAGGGAGAGAGAGAGCGAGATAGTGTCACGGAGGTAGAAGACCTCCAATTTCTTGACTCCAAAAGTGCTACTGGAAGTTTCTTGAGATTTTGGTCCTGGATTCGACTTGGTATACGAATCCAGGACCATCGAGATAGTCAAAAAGTGAATTAAAGAACCATTATAAGCTACTATTTGTGCCTCATGACCTTTCGAATATTTTGCTCAGTCTAAATTTATATCTAATTATATTCATAAGACAGGAGGGCGTGGTGGATTTTCTTATGTCGTCACTAGCTTGGAGGCATAGCTGGTGTTCTTTCTAGCCAATACCTATTTATTTTATTTCTGAATATAATGGAAGGTTGTCACATTTTTATTGTATAAGTAATATTTATAGATTACGCTGAATGCGTTGAAGCAAACTGTCCAATGTTTTCCGCAATACATTGGAGGGACCGAAGCACTGCTGTACATACACAGACACAATCAATAGAGACCATTAAATAAGACCACTTTTATGGTTATTATGACGCAAATTTTTATTTTATTTTAACTGCCGACGTTTCGAGTGTCCACTGTTCCCATGGTCATGGCAAGACTGAGACGTTTAACGTCCTGATGTTGTAGTTAACTTGGGCTACTTTTAGTTGTTAATTATTAATTTTATAATTATTTTAGGTACGTTTGGTTTTGAATTTAATATAATTTAGTTCAGAGAATCTCAAGCAAATGGTAATACCCAGCAACCTTCTGTATTGAATTTGATATAAACATCTTGGCCAAAAAAATTGATAGATATGAACCAAAAACTAATTTTTGATTTGTTTTTATTTGAATTTTTTTAAATAATAAAGCGATCCGCCTCGGCTTCTCACGGGTGATTTTTGGATCTCGACAACAGCGCAACCTACCGGGTCCAATTATGAATGTAAACTAATGTAAAGAATGTAGTTAAGAAGATCTACGCGTACAGACGCGAGTTTAACGTTTTTTACCCATTACAGAAAAAGTGTACAACGCCGCTTAAGAAGTTTCCACTTCAAAAAAATCACGGTAATACTCTTACCTAATAAAATTTTGAACTATTTTGTGTCTACATCAAGATTTAGCCACGACCCCGCATGATCGAAAGCAGAGATAACGAAAAATATTTTTTATGTTTGCCTAGTGGATGCCTATTCACTTCTTTTTCTTAAATAAATATCTACTCATATATTAATTACTATTCACACATAGCTCAGTTAACATAGATTTCATTCTGATTAGTTATCAATGAGGAATTAAAGAGAGAGAATGCTTTGAACATAGCATTTTTATAAATTATTTCATTATAGCTATAAGCGCAAATTATAATGAGGCGAAAATATATCGAATATTATTATGCATATACTTCATTTCAATAAAATAACGTTGAATTTAATTTCGATAACATCATTCAACTTTAAATGTCAGTGCACAACGTGATAAAAACGACGATGACGTTAAGGGGAAAACTTCCATATTACGACTTAGTAATAATGACAAAATGTCTTACACTTAATACAGTCAGTGCTAGAATAATCGGAGTGGGTTGTGAAGACATAATGGCACTTGGTAACAAAAGTAACTGTACGCGCTCACTGTGCTGATATTGCAAAGTATAAAGCTTGTGAGGTTTGATTGGTAACAATCTCAGTCTCGGGATCTACCGATCCGATTTTAATAATTCTGTCAATGGTATAAAATTTGTCTTCAAAATTCGTTCATTTTTCGTTCTTTGACTGTGTGTGATTAGTCACAGGCAAGTCAAAGAATTTTTTATAAGTGTTGCATTAATCGGTAAACCTTGAACGAACTATTTCTTTTCCCACACCTTGCGGAGAAGGTGTAACTTGATTTGATAATCCACGCGAACAAAATCGCGGGCAACCGCTTATTTTAATAGTTTGAATATCTAATAATGATTATTTCCCACAATAGCCTTAATTTTTTTTAACTTTGATTTTTACTAGATAAAAACATTAAAAAATTCATAATCTAAAACTGTATTAAAGTGAAAATTCTATGGAGTTTCCTTTATTTAACATTCTTCGGATCAGAATCATCTTTTTAGTCATTTGTCGCCAATTAACGATGTAAAAAGATAGAGATATAACTCGAGTTAAAAGTTGCTACGTAGGTACCTATAGCTCGAAGAACCGGCAACGGATGGGTTAGAAAAGTTCTCGAATGGCAACCTCGTACCGATATACGAAGTGTATGGCAATCCCCTACTTGGTGGTATGACGACCTGGTAAGATATGTAGGAGGACGTCGATGGATATAGGTGACTCAGGATCGTGATATGTGGCATTCCTTTGGGGGAGGCCTATATTCAGCAGAGGAGTTGCGAGGAGCTGTAATGATGACGAAGAACTGATTCCTAATTGGAAAACAAACAAAATTAAATTTTTGTTTCCATACCTTGCGTCGATATGAGAGGAGTATAACTGATAAATTGAAAATTTAAAAAAAGCGTAACAAAAAGATTTCCTTGAATCAAAGCTAAGAAAACTCTCGATCAAGTCACCTTTCAAACAAAAAGAACTAAATCTAAATCGTTTCATTCGTTAGGGGACTAAAACGCCACAGAGCACAGAAATCTAAATACAAATAGAAGTCGTAAAAGCGCGTGACCTTGTCACCGCACTTGTGACTCGTAGGCCACAAGCGCGTGAGGAGCGTTTGTTTCGGTCATCAGTACTGTTTCGGACGCAAAGACGTAAAAATGGTGTTTTGGAGCATATCCAACTGCGGAAATTCATCCACAACTTGCAAATTTTCAAATAAAGGGATAACATTTCATAAATAAGTACTTAGTGTTTTAAATACTGTTGTGTTTAATGAAATACACTTAAATAAAATTATCCACCTCCAGTACTGCGATTGTTTCCGAAATTTTAATTGTTTTCACATTTCAATATCCATTGATTCCTAAGCTAGTTCATGTCTACGAGTGCGA
>DWHP01005104.1:0-12130 GCA_018247895.1 Parnassius honrathi
TTTATAAATTAAATGATTAGTAAATGTTTTTTTTTTAAATATTATGTTAAGAAATAATTTATTAATTATAAAAATTTAACTGGCCGTGTTATACCTATGAAAAAGATGTTTTTATTTTTGAATAAAAGATTTATGTAATAAATTCTACACCTACATGTTTTGTTTTCCAAAATCCGCCTTATTAGAAACTCCTTCAATACCGGACACAGGACACATTTCAATTGTGAGATGGTTGTTGGTGCATGTAAGTGTCCATCACGCTGTCCCAATTTCCACGAGAAATGTTCACGTTTTCCTTCAATACCGTGGGTGTCATAAATTACCACATAAACTAGATAACAACAATTTCTACGATGCCGCTCTTGTCCCGAACCTCCGGTTCACCTTTGATGTAGCGGCAAAACTAATATCAAAAAAATATCTATATCTATCCAAATAAATAAAATTAAGGTGTCTGTTTGTAATGTCAAAATAACATCTGTTTACTAAATTCATATGAAAGTATATACGATAGTTATAACAAAAACAATTTAAAAAAAATGTCTGTCTGTTTGTTCCGGCTAATCTTTGAAATGGCTAACTTTCACTGTAAGGTAGCTGATGTTATAAGGAATAACTTAGGCTATTTTTATTTAAAAAAAACAATTACGGGTCACTCACAAAAAAATCCCATGAAATCCAACTGCAATAACTTACACGCGCACTAAGTCGCGGGGAACGGCTAGTTAGTTATAAAATTTAATTATGCATTTTCTATGAAAAATATATTTTTATCTATACAAATAACCTGTCTTTAATGTCAAATGCCTAATAACGGCTACTTTTTTTTTGGAAAATGAATTAGGATTCCGCGCAAAAAAAATTAAAACTCACGAAATCCAATTGCAGTAAATCCACGCAGACGCAGTCGCGGGGAACAGCTAGTTGTTTCTTAAAATCTGGCTAATTAGAAACTCCATAATAAACTGTGCACTCCAGTGTGCTTTTATTTAATTAATTTGGCAAGATGGGACTCAGAGCTAAACCATTTTTGGCGATGAGTAATTTTCTCAGACGAACTATGATATCAACTATAACTTTACTTCCAAGAATATCAGTGAAAAACATTTTGTAATAACAAGATATATGTAACAATCTAAGAGACATGGATAAATCTAGGTTCTATTTCGTCAAGTTTTACAGTATGTACGAAATATAGTAAACAAAAACTTATACAATCTTAGATAATACATTATCAAGCTATATACAAAACAATTATCAATTACAACGATCACGATAGAATTTAAAATATTAGAGTACAATCTAGGAGGCAACACTGAACCATGTTAATTTACAGAGCAAACGAGCACTTATCATGCTACATATGTGATTATGCACTTCGCTGACGTAATTATATAACAAACGCATATGCAAATTGATTTTATAGATGTAAAATAATTAATACTTTGTTCACTATCGTTAAATAAACAACAGTCAGTTGCATTTAAATAATTTACATTTAATGCTCCAATGTCGATATTATGTAAAAATGTGATAGGTACGTAACGTAAATTTACAGGTATCCGGACTCCTGAGTATTGGTATGTATTTTCTTTACAGCTTCTAGCCCTTCTGAGCCTATAATTTCTTTCGGAATCTTCGTTTTTATATATTTTTTCTTCACAATATGCTGATGCGTCACACTGCAAAGTTTTTAGGAGATTTTGACAACAAGTCAACCCAGCGGACAGTTGATGCCACTCAAGTTATAAGGCGCCCAAGCGATCAAAATAACTTGAGGATTACATCAACATAAAAGCACTTGTTTCATCGTTTTCTCTAATAGTTCACACGCCCAGACACTTAATTCAGAAAAGCGCGTCATTTTTACGAATCAAAATCCACTTCAAACCATTATTCAAGCGACAAAACAAGAGCGACAATCCGTCGACTGCCAAGTTCCCGCCAAAAAACTATTGGCATGTAATTTGTATAATGCTATAGACAACTACACTTCACTTTTTAAATTATGCCAGTAAAAATCTGACAATTAGCTCCTACATTCTTTTACATTCTACAGTTTAAAATTACGAAAATTTTGCGGATACCTGGCGTGTACTCGATTGTAATCAATTGTAGGTACCTACTACGCTAAAAAAGAAATAATTTTGTTAATATTTTTTATATACATTTGTATAGTGCCTTATGCATTGTCTTAATGGTTTAAAACCATCTCCGCATTATTGCCTCTCTAATGAAAGCAGTTTGTGGCACATCGGTTGTTTGGTTTCAAAGTCTATAACGGACATAGGTATTTGTATAGGTAGATGTAGATGGATATGTACTATAAAAAACGTTGTATTGTTGTATTAATTTTTAAATAATATACCTACGTAGTAAGTAAGATACAAGCATTAACGATCTTAAATGATATATTTCTTAAATAAAAATACATTCACTTCTTATCGCCATTAATATTTTTAAGAAATTTACGATATTGGGAGGAATAAGGGTGGCATTTTTGGCTTTGGGAGCTTCGGACGGCAGCAACTCTTACTGTATCGTAAGAGTTAGGGAACTGCCTAAACCGACCGCTATAATAGCAAAAAAGACTAACTACCTACAACACATGTATCCTGTTAAAAATGTTACCCACAGAAATCGTAATATTACGATATCTGTGATGTTACCAAACCTCAGTTGCATAAAATCACGAACACGATACACGAAAGAATGTTTCCATTTCGTATAAAAATGTCTCGACATGCAAAAAGAAGTGAATACCACCAGCATATTGCCTAATAATACCAGCAGTTTATTCACTATTCAAGCATCGTTGTGTATGGCTAGCAACAACACTAATAATTATATGAACGGGTTCTAATTAGCAACGTCGGTATCATATTAACGATACTCTTATGGCGGTAATAAGATTTATTGTACACTAGCGTTTTGCCTTGACTTCGCACGGGTGATATCTGGATCTCGACAACAGCGCCACCTAACGGGTACAATTGTGAACCTAAACCATCCATCAACACACTCAAACGCACACAAAAAAATTCATTATAATAGTTCGAGCCGTTTTCGAATTTTAGCGAGATTAACGGACGGAATAGATTTTTATAAACAGAAGATAATATGCACAAAATAATTATATTTCTTTATTGTAGAAATCATAGAATACTATAATACACAATAGAATGGCTGTCAACCTTATTTTGTACGACGATAAGCGTCGCCGGGAGCACACATACAAGCAATGACGTCGTATTATCACTACTACAAACCCGATTCGCTGTATTGACAGATAGATTTTAATACATATCTATTTGAAAATAGCGTGCAATTTGGCATTTTCTAAAAGATTTGCATGCGAAATTTGGAAACGATTGTAACGACAAAACACATCTTTGAAATTTATACGTGTGAATTGATGTGTTAGTGACATTTTAGTGGCTACACGGGCTCCGCCCACTCCCCCATTCTATTATGTATATATTATAGTATTCTATGGTAGAAATAGTTAAAATTAATACAGGAGTTAACTATGAATTATATAAAATTAAATGAGGAGGTAAAGCTATCTTAGGAAAACGATACAAGTAAGGTGACTAGCCAGCACACTGATGTTAAGCGGATGCTATGTACCACAGATAACTTCATCTATGCTCGAACAAGAATCGAAATTCAAACGTATTGTCTTTCCTTAGAACTAAGATGAAGTTTCTCATTATCAATAAAAAGAGTCTCTCGTTACTTGCCTTACGATACACTGCAGGTCTGCAGCATTACGTTGCCATTTCACGTATTCAGTTTGTTGAGCCTATCGGCTGTCATGCATGTCATATCAAAGTATGATACTCTCACAATATTCCACAGTAAAGTACCTATCAAAAATCCACTGCTACTGATAACGATGCATTCTGTGATAAGATAATACTTATAGGTATAAACACTACATCTAACAGCAGAAGACGAGCCCTATCAACTAGCCCTAGCATAAAAATTAAATTATCTCATAACCTGCTTTTATTTTTTTTATTTTAGTGCCGAAAATAATTGTATATGTATATGTGCACAGAAATCGTAATAATGTTGTCTTATTATTACAAGTTCTACGTATATGAGCCGTGGTAGCTCAGATGGTAAGCGTTCACTGTAAATTTCACATTACGCGAGCAAACCGGGTTCGATCCCCGTCGTCACCAATGAAATTGTGTTGTTGAATCCATTGTAAGTGTTGATTTACTACGTAGTCGGCGGTGAAGGAAAACATCGTGACGAAACCTGCATGTCTGAGAAATAAAAAAAAAATATTTTGAAGACGTGAGACTGTGAAGTTCGCCAACACGCATTACGGCATCGCCGCGAACACTTTTTGCCCTAAAATCTTCTTAGAAATGAGGGGAGGCCTGTACCCAGCTGTGGGAAAACTATCCGTCGACGCACACTTTTTGTTAGTTTGTGGTCGACGGTCTTATCCTTGTAATGTTTACGAGTATTGGACAAAACATGTGCCATGGGAAATAACGAGCGTTTATTTTATATATAATATTCTATATTTACTAAGGTTTCATTACTTATTGAATTTTATTAAAATGCCTACATTGTTTGTTTTTCATACAATAATGGAAAATTACAGTATAAAATACATTAAAATCTATATGAAGTATGGCAGTGAGCGGCTAATGTACCCTGGATGGTTGCTTGGCAACACAGCTCGGGCCGCCGGCGGCTTCGAGAGTACTCCTACTACGATAACTTACCTATGATACGTTCTGAAGTTCATAATATTTTTTATTACCTATGCTTTTAAGCTTACGAAACCTGACAGATCTTGAGGAATTTATACTCTAAACACTAATATATTAATGAAACAGAAATACAGACATTATTTTCTTACCGTCAGATCATAATGAATTTGTATGTTATGTTACCCATACTCGTATGTAGCGTTGCCAGACGTTCGGATAAAGCCGGACGGGCATTTTGGTTTCGTGTCCGGCCAAATTAGACGGTGTCCGGTTTTTGTAAGGCTATTTAAATTTGACCATTTCTTTACATTTTTCATATACTTACATGCTATTGCAATTATTGAAATTAATAATGTAATGTCATAAATAATTAATAATAAAGAAGACTGATTTATTCAATTGTTGTTATTTCGTTAGAACTGAAGATTTTACGGTAAATTATAAAAAGCATTATTTTACTTTAAAAAAAATCTTTTACTAAGAAAAAATGAGGGTGTCCGACCTTTTTACCAAAATGTCTGACTAAGCTCGCTGGTCTGTCTGTCTCTGTGGCTTTTCGGTTTTAAGACCTGGCAACCCTACCTATACAGATGGATTCCTAAGTATAAAAGGGACTTCTACCACCTAGCACGGTGGATCAATTATTAACTTAGAGTATTTATTAAATACTCTTAAGGTTCGAACCGCGGTTTTTAGTTTTCGTCAGGAAGTTTCTACTGCCCATTTTGTTTCTCCTGCTTCAGTTCGCTCTGTTGCTCCTTATGACGGCCGCAGAGTGATACGGCGTATAAGATTATTTTACGCTGTCTCTATCCGGCGATATCCTTTATAATATTGTTGCGCGTCATAATTAACGTCATCTAGTACCGAGTAGCAGAACTACACCTAGTCGGTCGGGGCCGGTATGTGCTCGAACTTTCTGATCTCGAATCATCTCAATTTTGGTAATTCAATTGGCAGTTTTTATTGTCACGTACCCCAAGCTCGTAACAATATATTTCATTTACTATACACGTTTCTATGTACATTATGAAAATACATTTTGAAGTGAAAAGCTTATGAGTTACCGTAATAATGTTTTGTATTCCGTTCCCGTATTTTGCACGTGTTGTCGGTTACCTAAGAGACCGAATGACCTTAAAAGTGCTTAGATCTATCAATGCGAAAGTGAATGGAAAGATAATCAACTTTTTTTTCACTACTTTTACCCGTTGGCCTAAAAGTTAAAGTGAATTCAAGTTACAACCTACATACTTCCCGCTCCTCCTCCTCTCACTCAATTACCTCACTGCGGTACCTCTATATCAGAGGTCCGTATCACCAATAATGAGGTTCTTAAAACCCTGCGAAGTCTAGACGTGAACAAAGCTAGTGGACCTGATGGTAAACCGGCTATAGTTCTAAAGGTCTGCGGCCCTGAGTTGTCTCCTGTGTTGACGCGCTTGTTGCGCCTCTCATTCAAGACTGAAATAGTGCCCAAATCTTGGAGGCTGGCCGATGTGTGCAGCTTGTGCCTATAAAAGGTAGCCGTGCCGACCCTGCCAACTAACTGCCAATTTCAATTACCTTCATACTCTGCGAGATTATGGAGCGTATATTGAACGCTCGCTTAATGGCATACCTAGAACAAATGACCTCCTTAGTGACCGGCAATACGGGTTTCGCCGAAATCGGTCACCTGGGGACCTTTTAGCGTACGCCACACACGTATGGGGCGAGGCACTTGAGGACAGTGGGGAAGCACTTGCTGTTTCCCTTGATGTCTCGAAAGCATTTGACGGAGTTTGGCGTGCTAGCTTTTTGGGTAAGCCTTCAGCATACGGCTTATCCCCTAGTCCGATTGAATGGGTAAAGGACTTTCTGAGTGAACGGTCTGTCCGGGTCGTCATCGATGGCTGCTCATTCGATCTTGTGGCGACTGACGCCGGTGTTCCTCAAGCATCCGTTCTCTCCGCAACTCTCTTGCTGCTGCATACTAATGATCTGCTCATGCCCTGTATCTATAGGTATGCAGACAATAGCATAGCTGTGCAGAGATACCTATCAAGTACTCGGGCCAGTCGGGATCAAATCCAGCCCGAAAGAGAGGCTTGATTGAGCGTGTGAATCTCACACTACTGGTAGTCTCCGACTGGGGCGATGCCAATCTCGTGAGATTCAATGCCACCAAAACACAAGGTTATCTTTTCACCGCTCATTCTGGCTCATACTTTCCGGAATCGTTATCGTTGGAGTACACTGACGCCTTAAGTTGTTAGGGGTTGAATTTTCTCCGAACCCCAACCATGGGTGGTTCATTGAGTCCAGAGCCAAAGCAGCCGCAAAAAACCTTGGTGTTCTTGCAAGGGTGCGGTGGTACTTCACGCCGGGACAGCTTCTTAATTCTACCTTATATAAAGCGCAAGTTCGGTCGTGCATGGAGTACTGCTGTCACATATGAGCTGGTGCTGCAAAATGCCACCTGACAGCGTTGGACTCAGTGCAGAGCCGTGCTAAGAGGCTCATTGGTGACCTTGATTTGGTTGGAACCAACCCTGTCAGCTTCAATCACAGGCGTAGAGTAATCAGCCTCTCGGTATTCTACAGAATGCATTTCGGAGAGTGTGTGCAGGAATTGCACGCTTCGATTCCTCCCTCTCCTTTCCAGCATCGGACGACCAGGCTGTCGGCGGGTCTTCACCCCTTTGTTGTCGATATTACACGCATTAGAACCAAACGGTTTACTTCGACCTTTTTAATGCGTACAGCAAAAGAGTATTAGCCGGCATCTATCTTTCCGTCCGAATACAATCCGGGCGTCTTCAAGGCAAGGTGAATAGGTATTTGTTACGATAAGACAGTGCGATTTACCAATTTTATAAAAAGTTAAGCACTTAAAATTGCAATTAACAATTTCATTTTGATGCCAGCGGGGATCGAACACGGGTCACTCGCGTACTTTGAAACTTACAGCGAGCGCTTAGCTGCTGAGCTGTCTGAAACTGAAACCTGCTTTGGGCTACAAAATATTTGTAATAATTCCGATAAAATAGTTTGGCTGCCTTTTTCCCGATCGAGTGATCAACAGGATAAATATATTTTATGAGGTCAACTACAACTACAAACTTAATATTTCCAGAAAATAATCCTCCAGACCGAATTTCGGCCACGGCGGCTTGCCTCAACGGAGGCTAGCCAACGGCGCCGGACAGGATTATAGGGCCCAAGTAAATGCACAAACACAGGTGCATTCTCTATTCCCTCACTCTCATATTCCGATGTGACGGTAAACCGACACGACCGGAGAGAGATCGGGCGCAGGACCAACGGCTTTCCGTGCTTTCCGAGGCACGGGGGTGAAACACCGCCAACTTCCTGACTCCGGGCAGCTACTGAGAATTTCTTGACAAAAAAACTGAATAATGGATTTTTGGCCCGACCCGGGATTCGAACCCAGGACCTCATAATCAGCAGTCGCACTACTTCAACCTCTAGACCAACGAGGCAGCTTTCCAGAAAATATTAGATTTACAGACACGAATTTTCTACTGATTTATTATATGAATATGCCGCCAGCGAATTGTATTAAGGGCAAATTTAAACCAATTTATAAAGAAAGCGCCATGAGAAAGCTCTTTGATGACGCTCAATAAAAATAATTGTACATAACAATTCTTAGCGACCTCTATACAAAATCTGATACGACTTGCTACCGCGGCAAAATGTAGTACTTAGTAGTATATGTATGTACTTATAAAGAAAGATACCATAATTATTAAAAATTTAATCATTTGTTTTCGTAATACTGAAATATTAAAACACATAATAAAAAAATATGTGTGGCACTCGGCGACTGTCGCGGTAAAGCTATTGCATAGCATTTTTTATCAACTTACGCTATTATAATTATTTATTTATTTTATTTATGCAGTATTTTTTTCTGTTCAAGTTTTTTTCTTTGATATTAATTCAAGTTACACTTTTTGAGCGTGGCGACCTATAATAAAATATTTTTTTTTCTTTTATTGAATAAATAAGAAGTTAATATTGTTTAAAATATTTGCAGCTAATTTACACGCATACGTCTAGTCACACGCACACCGTACTGAAGTCTGCCGAAGTGCCGAACTGAAACGACGTTATAATGGACAATGCACGGCTTTCAACGCCGCACCGCTGTGCCGGTCGGAGTGGGGGGTGTTAGGTTTATTTTCGTTACGGAATTTCTTGATTCGGTCGCCGCGATAAAAGCTATGCTTAAAAAATAAAACTAAAAACTTAAATAATTATCATACAGTCTTATTCCCCGTGGTATCGTGCTCGCTGAATGGCGACACTTAGCCTCTGAGCAAGAAAAGAACCAGCGTTGTTGTCATCAGCAACTTCGACCAGTCCCGGATTGAGTTCCTTTAGGAACTTCACCGCACGTGGTCCTTTTATTTACAGAAAATGGCACAAATCTGACATTTCTCAGAGACTCATATTTGCGCCGCTTACTTTGCTCAGCTGCCTGTGATCCCACCCCGGCTCTAAACGAGGTACCGCTGATATGAAAGGCTGCCAAAGTGTGCGCAAGTAGCACGGCACACTAGGGCTTTACCTCTCACCCATGGAACCAAAGTCATACCGTCGCGGGTTTCTTGCCATCGTCTCTAAACATTCCTAAATCTAAGAGAACTTTTATAGAGACAATAGCTCTTCGGAAGACATGGTTCGAAGAACCGTGACGAGAAAACCTACCAGCACTTTTCTTAAATGAAAACCCGTGAAGCTCAAAGTTAGCAACGTGGACGAGTTTGCAACCACAGCACAGGGTTACTGATGAGGTTGACTAATCGCCGCTCCTAGTCGGATTCCTACGACGGATTCTCATAATAATTAATAAACTTTTGTTTGAAAAAAAAATGATTTTGTATGGTTACTTTTTGCGCTGGTCATAGTTATAACATGTATTTCAGTATTCATAACCCTTAAAGTCTTAGTTTGCCATATTATTGCTGTGCTAGCCACATTGGCCAGCAGTATTCAGCAGTGTCTATGTATATCACGGTAAGTGTGATTATTTGAAAATTATTAATACTTACCAATGACTATTAATAATTACTAAGATTGAAGATAAAAGTAATGAATTATTTACGTTTACCGATTAATATTAATAATTACACCTTACTTTTGGTCAATGTAACAAATTTTCAAAAATAACGTACGACAAGCGTCAGTTTACAGCTCACGAAGATTTTACACCAATATTTAGATTAGGATCCCCCTGTACCCTGCCCCCCTCCCTCCTTGTCGTGGGGCTTATTAGCCGTGACTTGGTCACCCGCGGTGAACTAAAAGGAACCCACATGGCTGGCTCGAGGTGAAGGGCCGACCCGAGGTAACGACTCCAAGTGGACTTGGCGAGCCCACTTCGGATGTGTGTTGGTAGGCTATGGCAAGGGGGATGTCTTCTCCCCCTACCGCTGTAGCCAAGGTGGAGTAGCGGAGAAAAAAGAGTGTTGGTATGACGATGCGGCACTTACCTTATCTTCCGCGACTGTGACGGGGCCGCACTGTTGATGCGGTGGTGGTGCGGCTGCGGAGGGAGAGGATTGATGGTATTGCGATGCGCCGCTTTCCCTACCCTCCACGGCGAAACTTGGTTGGCGGTGGAGCCATCGACCAGATCCGTCACTTGGGTCCGGAAAGCGGGTGGCTGCGAGTGCTCGTTTTTTCTTGGCCCATAGCCTGGACTGTCCGCAAGTGAAGTTGCGGACGCGGAGGAAGGCGCGCTTTATGTTCCTGGGGTGCCTTATTTGAGATGCAAAAGCCCCCTTTTAAGGGGCCCCTCCTCGGGGGATTACTCTTCCCCCGAGAAATGGCCGCCATGGTACCGCTGCGGCTGATAGACGTGTGTGAAAGCGTTCCGGTGGCCCTGCCAATATGCGGCGAAGATGGAACGCCATGGAGTTTTAGGTACAAGTACGACAAAACTCGTCATTTCTCGGAACCGTAAAATAGAAAGAAGAAAAGGTTAGGATTGGTTACGTAGATACTAAAAAAATATGATACTAACATGATAAATATTTAGCACCGTTTAATTATCTGTGGTCAGTTCACATTTTTTCTTTTACTTACCGGTAAATACCTACCAAAACAGGATTTGAATTGTTTGATTACTTTTTCGAGGACAGTAGTGAATTATTAATAACAACCAGTAAAATGATGAATTTCACAGTTTCATCACATTTACCAAATCATAAGCTAAGTATGAATAATGACCGGTTATTATTAATAACATCCACACTAATTACTTTTACCGTAACATATACAATAATAATATTTTTATAATTTGTTTTCGTAGTAGGAAAGGTGTAGTGACTAATAATTTAAACTTTTTGATTGTGATTGAAAATATGCTGCAATCTTCAATATTTTTTTAAATTTCTTAATGGGAAAAATAAATAGCTTTCATTGATTTGTATTTTAGTTTATACACACACTAGTTAAAGGTATGTCGTGTGGGTACATTAAGAACATCTATAAACACTGTTAATTCATCGTAATCAAACATAATAGATGAAGCAATATATAAAATGTATGCAAGTGAGATATCGGCGATGATTTCTAACGTTACAGAGGAAATACTCTGGGTTAAATATACACCGCACCCCATCACGTAGACGAAGTTACATTTTAAGCGTTCCGACGAGTGCTGTGTGCAGTGCACATCGCTGTTGTTGTATTAACACCTATCTATAATTATATATTTGTGCTTTGACGTGGGTTGTTAGCCTGTTAGAAAACTGAAACGGAATATGGATTGTTTGGAATGACGATATTGCTTGAAATTTTGCTGTGAAATATCAAATAACAAAATTTTATTCTATTTAAATATAACCCAATCCATCGATAATACACATCCCTATATTAATTGTAAAAAGCTGCTGACACTAACACTGAAATTTATTTTATAAATAGGTCAGACAATCGGTTTCAAATGGGTTTTAATCATAGCGGTTAAAGTATGAAGCTGCCGTTTTAATTAAAAACTAAAATTAGCCCCGAATTAAAAGTTTCCATATAAGTATTCAAAATTAAGACTTGACAATCCAAGATTTTTTTACCCAAATCTTTAACAAGCTATATCTAATGAAAAAATTCAGTAAGTTAAACACGAAGATCTAAAAAATTAAGGTTGATTTTCGAATTCGAGTTCGAACGTGGCTGGTTCTGACGTAGCAGAGACAGCTCGCAATATCAACGCTGCGCTTGAAGAGGATACGACCAACGCACTGTTTTTGGTTTAGTCGATTTTGTAGTGGAAACTTCACTCGAAGGATGACCAGACATTTTTTTTATAGGATGGGGTGACAAACGAGCACACAGTCCACCTGATGGTAAGTGGTTGCTGTGGCCCATAGTCATCTACA
>DWHP01005105.1:0-12128 GCA_018247895.1 Parnassius honrathi
CAAAATATCTTCTAGCTTTTGGGTCACCAGAGACATTGACAAGGCGTGATGAGATATCCCTGTACAAACGTCTTGCTTCAGGACCCCACGGCCCCAGCGTATCTACTCCAAACGGCACAAACATGTATCTCTCTCCAAGGACTACATATTTGCGCCGCTTGTTATACTCGGTAACAGCAGCGACGGCGCCTGCCTTCTAAGCAGTTGCCGCAAGATGTGATGGCGCTAATTTGACAACACAAGTTGCATGCCATACTAAGGGACGCCCATTATTCCATGGAATGGGCGTCATTCAGTCAGGCCTCTTGCCATCGTCCCGCAATATACCGTTTAGCTCTAAAATTTCAGGAACGCTTGCACTGGTTAAGACCAGTCGAATAACGTCGTTAATGGCTGCATGGCGAGGGCTGCGACCAGCATTCCGCTGGCACGCCAGGCCGTGGTGGCCAAAAATGTCGAACTCTTTACCACAGCCGCAGCGATACAGCTCATTGGTTTTTAAACCTAATCACAGGGTGATAGAAAGGGAGAAAGTAGTACTGCCTAAGAGTGTTCCGATATTCAATGAGGGTAGCGTATTCAACCAATAGCTTGACTCCTTCTCCACAAATGATAGAAGACGAGCTCGGTCTGTAGGGTTTTCGCAGTTTTCTAATAGGTTTTTTGAACCTGGATACCGAGTGGCTCATCCCAATGGCTCTGCGAAGCTGGGTTTGTCAGAAAAACTTGGTCCGACCCGGTCTTATTGATCCAGGTTTCCTTGACCTCAGACAGGCACGAGACCTCTACATCACCGAGTGATGGGTTAATAACTGTTCCAATGAGGTCTGACGTGTTATAAACTGACGACAAGAAAGCCGGAAGTGCTACGCTGGAAACTCGTAGGATGCCTGTTCTAACCAATTCTAATAGGAAGTGTGGCCCGAACCCAGGAATTTTCATTTAAATGGACAATTTAGTAATCCTATCATAGTTTTCCCAATAATATCATCGAGGCGATTTAAAAATGGGACGTGCATCCAAAGAGTTAAACACCGCAGCACGTACGTAAAGTTTAGCACAAAAAGACAAACTTTTAGTATGGCAAATGTCATGTGTGGGCTAATTTCTTTTAGACGACTGAATGACTCCTCAAATTTTAAAATCTGTTCACTCACAAAGTATTGAAAGAAGTTATACAGAATAGGACCACATAGAAGGCGAAGCGATTTGCTGTTAATTATTTTTATATTTAGGGCTTGGGAGTTAAATTTGCTAACAATTGATCTATTTCGAAGGTATATTCTCATTAACAAAAAGTTCGCATTAAAAAAATCTATTTGTTGCCAATAGAACTGAAAGTAGAAATAAGACTGGTTAAATCGTACCTTTACTTACCCCTGACGACGCTTTGTGGTCGACCCTACCTACGGAACTCGGTAAGTTTTTATATTTGCTTGTGCAGCCATTATATAATAGTTATCCATAGACCACATTCGGCCCGACCCTCGGGTTGCTGGTCGAGTTGGGGTACTGAAGGGCCCTATCCCAGTCGACTTTTGTCGCTGCGACTGAGGGCCGTAACATTCACCATAGAACATTTTGCCCCATGTTAGACAGGGAGCGATCGTATTCTCGAAAGCTCGCTTAAAAGCTCCCGCCTGCGAGAGAAACGACTAGTCGCTCACATCAACTCCTTGCTTTCATTAATTTTGACAGTCCATTGCGTGTTCGCTTTGAGACAGAGAGAACACTAATGAGTGTATTTCGAATAGAAAGCAAACTGCTAAGTTTTGACGTTACATAATAAGGCTACGAGGTCATGACCTGTGTAGAACAAAGCAGCGCGTGAGAAACTTCTTTGAAACAGTTTCGCGAGTTATTTTATTAGTTGATATTATTGATTGATCTTAAAAATAAGAAATGGCATTTATTTTATTTAAAATGCGTGAAATTGTATATATTATATGCTACGTAGTAGGAGTGTAAGAATATCCACTACCCCTTATCGTCCCGTAGGTGTAGTAAGAGGCGGCAGAACATAGGGAAATTGAAACAGGTGACGGATAGCAGCGTCTGCCTAATTAGAACAAAATAATAAAAATCTGTGGTTGCCGACCCGCCTGCCAAGCGTGCCAACTATGCGAAAATCCAATGTATCAGGAAGTGTGGACTTTTGTAGGCTGTAATAGATGTGTGGAAACATGTAACTGAAATCCAAAGATTTAACGTTTTTAATCACTAGATGGCTTTAGTTATTATAATCTAATATAATATTTTTTGCTTGTCAAGGTACCATAGACTTGGCAATCCTCCATTCACTCAAGATGCGTAAGCATTTATGATAGTCTGCGCACTCAAGTAAAACGTAGTGATTGTAATATACTTACTTACTTACGTACGTACTTACGTATTGGTAACTTTGGCAAGTTACCAATACGTTAGTAGTCTTATTAGTTTGTGCCAAAAATCTTGTAGCTTATCTAACTTTGCTTCTCGTATGTTACAAACAATGAGTGCCTTTTATCAACGAACGAATGATATGACTGCTTCGTTGGTCTGGTATTCAGGTTTGAATCCGGGTGGGGCTAAAATCAGTTATTAAGTTTATCTTGCAAGCAATTCTTATTGGCAGCTCGGAGTTAGGAAGTTGGCGGTATTTCAACCCAGTGCCTCGGTATTCGGTAACCTTTAACCGTTTGCCCTGCGCCTGAGCTTTCCCCGGTTGTGTTGTAGGTATTACCGTTCCATCGGATAATGAGAGTGCGGGGAACAGAGAGTGCAATAGTGCTTGCACATACACTCGGAATTATAATCCTATCCAGCGCAAAATTCGGTCTGGAGGACTGGACGTAATTGTTATTTTAAAATGTTTTTCCAAGACGTTATTATGTTTTCTGTTGTAAAAATGATCACAAAGCACCTTTAAAAAGTAAAACAACTTCAGCAGTTAAAACCAACTTGTGAAATAACTTACACCACGGGGGCAGTATAAACACGCTTCTGATTTAGCTGCATTCAAAGGGCTAATTTTGGGTCAGTCTAGACGCTAAATATCATACCCGTTGGTGTATTTCGATAAAAGACTAGGCATTTCTATAAATTGAATAGAATGGTATTTTTTATTCAATATAGATTATGTACAGTTCTTATTGAAAGTCATTTTTTACTTTTAATAGTAGTTCCTTTGAGAGATGGCGTTTAAGTAATGTTACAGCTTTTATTCGTCCCACAACTGGGCCACAGGCCTTCTCTCATTTCTGAGAGGTTGGTTACGGCGCAATATGTTCGGCTCACTGCTCGAATGCTAATTAGACTAATTAAGCCATTGGGTTGCGAGCTAAAAATGTTTTTTTATAAGCACAGCGGCAAAGGCTAGTGGCACCTGTAGTTAATTGTTAATTTTAAATTAATAAAAATGTGATAGAAATAAAAATTCAATTGATGTTTTGTTACCTTCGTGCTGTTTATTGGCTTCGATTGTCCGATATACACAGCCTGTTTCATTTTAAAGGTATCGGTCATACTTATTATCTAAAAGGAGCAGTCTCTTAGGTTACTGGAGTGGCTAGACGACAGGTAGTTTAATGAATTTTTTTGGCATTTTATATCGTCAACCGATGCATACTAACAAAAAATATAGGCAATTGTGTGCAACGTTCAACTTGCAACTTAAGCGTGAACTTAAAATATGTATCTGTTAATTCTGATGCTAAAAACTGTGGGAATATTTTGTAATTATTTCGCGCTTAGAGTTCAAGTTTTTTAACTTTGTACAAATATAAACGTTTCAGTAAAAAAGCAATAAAAAACGTTTTGTTTTTTCTGAATCGAATCCGAGAATCGGCAGCGGTCGGTCTTTCAGTTTCTGACATTCCTTGGAAGCAAGGCTCACGCGGAAGGTTTCTCTTCACAAGCTGTTGTAGCTCCAGATGCAACAGAACCGGACTCCTCTGGCGATGGTTGACACGCCAGTGATGGGAATTTTTGATAGAGCGCTGCCCGATACTTAGGGTGACTGAAAATAAAATTTTATTTAAAACAAAGAAACTGTAACTCTAATTATGTCTCATATTAATTACATGTATAATTTTTTCTAAATACCTTTAACAATCTCAAACAGTATATAATAAAGTTTTAAAGTTCTGGCCCCAATTAAAAAAAATCTATTTCATTAAGTTGCGTTGCACATTTTTAAAAAAAACTTTAAATTTTTACAATTCTTACAAGTTGTAATTGTTATTTCGATAAAAATATAAATTGTCTCATAAATATTACGTTTTAAAAGATTGTACCCTAAAAGATTATACTAACCTAATGCCATAAACAATAGGATTGTAAACTGCGTTTGCCTTGGCGAACACTGAGCCCCAAATGGTTGTGAGGGGACTGATGGGTGCTGTCTCGAAAATTCCCATGTAGTTGATAATCAGGTATGGAGTCCACGCCATGAACCATAATGAGATGGTCATCAATGCAACCTGAATCATAATATTGTTATTATGATGTGTTTGTTAAAATAAATATAAGGTTGCCATTTTCGCGGTTTTTTAAATTGTTCGGTTGTTGTTGTACCTTAGCTAATTTACATTCTGCGCTTGTATTGGCGGCCTCTGATGATCGAAGTGACGCTACGTTCATTTTCTTAGCTTGCTCCCTCATTGCCCTTTCGTGAGCTGCTACAGCCTACTCACATAATATGCACGAATTAAATTCAAAATCACACGTATGTTGTTGTCATATTTTATACACATAATCATACACTTACCTGAACGATGAAGAAGTATGAGTATATGATAAGCAAGAGAGGCGCATAGTAGACGAAAACCGAGTATGCCAGGATGTAACTGCGGCTGAACCAACCCTTGCTTATATAGTCTGTTCCACATGCAGTCATGTTACCCTCGGGCACGTACCTGACAAAAATTAATTAATGTTCATTATCAGGATACTATTACATGCTCAAAATGTCGATATATGAAAAGCAATTTTGTTAATTTACCTATTCCAACCAAAGATAGGTGCAACCGTCCATAACAAAGAGAAGAGCCAAATTCCAAGAATGCGCAAAAGTGCTCCATTTATTGTTAAAGGTTTAGCCGCAATGCCTTTCACAATTACATTATATCGGTCAAAGGCGATCATAGTCATCGTCCATATCGAAACAGAACCAAACAACGAACCGGTGCAAGCATATATATCACAACCTAAGGGACCTGAAATTTAACGAAGGCAGTTAGTTTTACATGGGTCCGTTTGGTCCATCGTACCTATCGTTAAATGTAGTAAAATGTTCTTCATACGAACCAAACACCCATGTTTCATAATAACAATTCACAACCATTGCTGGAGACATGAAACACATCATCAAGAAATCGGAGAAAGCCAGATTAACTACTAGTAAGTTTGAAGGCGTTTTAAGACTCTGAAAATGAACGTTTCTTATAATATGTAATCTAATCTATACAAGGTTTAAAATAGTCAAAAAAATGCTTAAGTGGAATATACCTTAGTCGTTGTAAAAATATAAACGACCATGCCGTTTCCTGCAATTGACATAAAACCTAAAACGCCGATGGTAAATCCCAATAAACCGTGCCACATGGGGTTCATTGGAGGAAATTGGTACCTGAAATGCAAATATTATAACATATGTTTAAGTCAAAATTAAAAAAAGAGGAGACTGTGTGCACATGTGTTAAGCTTATGAGACAGCTGATATTGCGGTCTGCCCATTCTCCTACACCAATGGGAGAGAACTATGTCCAGGGCTGATACAAAAGGAGATAAAATGGCATAAAAGTTGAAAATGTATTTTCTCCCAATTACCGAACGACAAAAGGATAAGTACACCGTTACCTGAAGCCGTTAGAGTCCACCGCTGAACACAGGCCTCCTCATCTTGTCTCACAGGTGGCCGATTTGCCGAAGTAGCCACGCTTGGCAAGCGGGATGGCAACCGCAGTTTTTTTAGTCGTTATTAGGAGGACGCTGCTGCCCATCTCCTGATTTATTTCCCGCTGTCGACTCATACGACACCCACAGGATGATATGGAATGATATGTATACACACGAGCAACATGTTCAGTGCAAAAGGATGTATTTCATAAGAACCACACGGAGCCGTGGTAGCTAAGATGGTTACCGCTTGCTGTAAATATAACAGAACGCGAGTAGCCCGGGTTCGATCCCCGCCGGTACCAATGAAATTGTTAATTACAATTTTAAGTGCTGACTTACCACGTGCTCGGCGGTGAAGGAAAACATCGCGAGGAAACCTGCATGTCTGAGAAATAAGAAAATAAAATATATCGAAGACGTGAAGTTCGCCAACACGCATTGGGGCAGCGGGGCGGACAACCCTCTCAGAAACGAGGGGAGGCCAGTGCCCAGCAGTGGGACGAATATAGGCTGCAACTTTACTTTACTTTACACGGAATACCAGTATAATGCCTGCGGTGTTTCGAATGGTGAGCTACATAAGGGTAACATCGCATTTTGCATTTATAACTGTAGGCGCCTATCAGTTAGTGCTCATATCGGTAATATTTGATTAACATAATTATTATAAAATTTGTTTGTTATGTCAAATGATAATGTAGGTTAGCCTTGTAGCGGGCGAGCTCGGTAGCAGTGGCTTGGTCACCCACGTTCACCATGTGGAACCCACATGGGTAACCCTAGGCAAAAACCGGCCTGAGATAGCTGCTTAGATTGAGATCGGTGAGCCCACTTCGGATACGTATTGTTAGGCTGCGGTAGAAGGGTTGTCCAGGTGTTGTTTTTACTTTCAAGGTGAAGAAGTATTTTTTGTATACGCGATTGCACTCGTAATTTTTAAATTAGTACGGACTTATTTCCTGTGCAAGTACTTTCAATTTTACTTATTTTTGAACTACAGAAGAAACGGAAAGTTTCTGAAAGGATTTCGAATCTAGTTTTTAGCGCCGATATTTTAATATGGACGTGACGATATTTTTAATTAACTCTAATACTCGCTATATTTTGCAAGAACGACCCATGCCTACTGAAAACGTTTGAATGGAAGTGTAAGATTCAGAAATCAATATAGACGTGCTAGCTAGCGGTCGTGCTTTTTAGCGTGGGCGGTGCAAATGTCGTCAAAACTATAATGAATGATGCCGACACTGGTATCGCTGCACGTTCAAAAATACTGCCGTTGGCGATGTTGCGAAAATTTAAAAATTTGTTGAATATTAAGCAAAATATGAAGTATGTATGTAAGACATGTATTTTAAATCACATTAATAATACGATGTTCTTAGTAATTTAATAATAGGTATATGAGTTAATTATGCTTAAAATGGTATTTTTTCCCTAAGAGACAGTTGACTTCCTGTTTAGTAACATTACTTGCCTTATAACAACAAAAATATTATACTTATTTGCTTTTCTTTGCAGTTTTACTCGCGTAGATTTTGCTTTTGAGAAATTCATTCGCAAAACGGAACACTTTTGGTGGTATCTTGTTATCTCTTATTGTGTGTCTGTCTGTGCGTAAAAAGATAACAGCATGGAGTGTAAGAAATCGAGAAAAAATATATAAATATCTTATGTTTAATTGTATTTAGCATTTTGCGCAAATATTCTTTAAAATTCTGTTTCCTATCATATCTATCTCCAAAGCCAATAATAATGATATACAGCGGGGAAAAAAGGAAATCACCGAATCCGGTCCAGAGAGCGCTGTGGTCAAATTATTAAAAAAAATGTGTCTACTTTGTAAGAAATATACAAAGTGCAAGTATTATTAACAAGTCTCTGAGAAAAACGTTTGTGACAAACAGCTAGACAGATACATTGCAAGACGACGAGGTGATCCCGTATTTTGGCATGGGACACTAATGTGTATGTGTAATGTGATGTTAGTAAAGCGAAGTCCTCGTGAGCAAAGCCGCGAGAAAAATAAGAGTAAATAATAGTGAATATAATATCTCGTAGAAAATAGTATGTTGTACGATGACAAGTTCGACGGCTGAGTGTTGTAATTAATAGTTTTATAATTTTTGTAGTTGTAGTTGTGTAGTGTAGTCAATTTAATAATTTGTGCAGTACAAGAGTGCGGTAATTTATAAAGTGTTATTATTATTAAATAAGTAATTTAATGATATACCGAAAATAGCCAAAATTAAGACTACCCTTAACCAACGAGCTTTTATGCGTATGTGTGTGGTTATAATAATCGAAATCACCGTGCAGTGGCGTGTATCGCCGTCATATCGTCTCGTGGCTGTTGTAAGAGGCGACAGAGGGGAAAAACTGGGAGATGGGCAGCAGCGCTTTATTAATGGTAACTTGGAATAAAAAAAACTACAAGCGGGCGATTTTGACAAAAATCCCCTTCCCCTATCCTCCTTTAAGGAAACCAATAGGGGGAGCCTATGTTCAGCAGTGGACTCCGATAGGTAGTAACGGTAACAGTATGCCAAATTCCAGTCCGTAGTCTATGTATCTCTGGGTTAATACGTGTGAGTGCTTATGAGTTTTGACTATTCTAGTAGTAGAGTAATTAAATGGTGAGATGGCACCATTGACAAATAGTTTTAATATTTTGCGGAGATCTTACCAGTGCGGGTCGACGAGGTGCAACATGTCCGGAGGCACTTTATCGACGACAGTCTCGTTGGAGCCGAATGCCGCCGTCTGGCCATTCCATATATCCAACGTCGCCGGTCCTAGGCCCGGGTCGATGCTTGCAATCGTCATTGTATTTAAATTGCTTAGAGCGGTTGTCTATATTGAAAGAAAAATAAGTATAAGAAAAATATTGTTAAAAGAGAAAGTGAATTAGTGTAGAAAATTCAAGGTCCATAAACAAAAAAGAAATTTGTGATAAAGTTTAGACATTTTCGAAGAGACAGCTTTATTATTGTTAGTTTTGATTTGACTTACAAAAAAGGGGAAGGGATTGTAAGCCTGAGACGGTAATAACAAAAATACTGAAGAAAATCGATATACGAACTACTCCAGTCTTTAGTGTGCTATAACCAATCTCCGGCTGGTGTGCCGATGACTGTGTTGCGGAGGCTACTCATCTTTGGTTTCCTTGCTACTCCCTTTTATATTCGCCCTCGATGACTGAAGGGTAACGTAATTAGATATAGACAACGTCTTAGAAGTAAATTCACTGTATTTTTTCAATGCTTTTTTAATACAGGGTGAGCATTTTAACCAAATACTAATCATTATATATATCACCAAATAAATATCATTTTTATGTGATCCTTTAGAGCAACAATGAAATATAGACGGACTGCTAGCGGACACTTCAAGTGATACCAAAACCTTACTAAACTTCTTGATGCACTTACGCACTCATATTTCTTATTTCTTGTTTCACCAGCCCGTAAAAGTTCACTGTTGGGCGCACATATTGCACCTAAAACCATGTTGTTGGTTAAAAATGATTATAGTTTTAATGTGTACGTTTTTATGCGCGTGTAATTTAAGTTAAACATGTTTTCTGTTTGGCTTTTGCATCACGAAATGTAAGCAGCGCTCCGTCTTCCTTTCTTTGTTGGTCTGAGACGTGATCGTTATTGTACTAATTACAGTTAATAAGCAAGTGTGAAAACGACCATAGCGGAGCGAACTGTATATTTATAATGAAATAAGGCAATCGGATGTGTTGAGGGCTGGCTCGTACAAGTCATCGAACTGGGCTAAAATTCAATCATGGCCCCACAAAGTAAACGCACCTCTTTGATCTGACATCAATTTACGATCTAATAGCGACATGCTATCGCCGTGTTGTTGAAATATCCAATGTGCGCAAACCACTCTTCTAAACAAATAGGGTTTGAACATTGAATATATTATATTTTATCAAAATGTCATAAATTGAAGCTCCTTTTAAACAACAAAATATATTTTAAAGGTACAAAATTTATTTTAAATTTACTATTATGCATCTGTTTATCGTTCAAAACTAAAATGACTTTCTATGTCTACGTCAAAGGAATTGCTCCAGTATATTATGGCCCATTCTATCGATAGAGAGAGAGAGAGAGAGAGTATTTAAACATTATTTAATTTAGTGTTAATCTCGTTATTCGGGAATTATATTTCACTAGCTGCTCCCCGCTACTTCGTCCGCGTGGAATTTATTAAGGTTAAATTTCATGGGTTTTGATTTATTCGCGCCGAACACTAATCGTTTTTCTATAATAAAAGTAGTAGTACCAGTAAAAGTTCCGTCTAAATTCGTTCTGCCAATTCGGAGATTATCCGAAACAAACAGGCAGACAGAGGAAATTTTTTAAAATTATTTTTGTTATAAGTACTGTATATGCTTTCATATGCATTTTGGAAAAGACGTTATTTTGACATTACAAACGGACACTTCAATTTTATTTATTTGTATAGATTTTATATTCAGATTCTATGGCTTATTTCTAATATTTTTGTTAATAGAATTATGGTGACAAATGAGCACTCATTCCACCTGATGTTAAGTGGATGCTGTGGCCCATAGACACTACTATCCTCGATCAAGAATCAAAACGCAGATGCGTTGTCACCACTGAGGACTAAGATGGAATGCCTCGTTTCCAGTAAAAAAGTTTCTCCGGATTTCTACACTCACCATACGAAACACAGCAGGTTTAAGCTGCTATTTTATGCTGGTATTCTGTGAGAGCGTGGTCCTTCTCCGGTCGAGCCAACTTATTCGTGTTACAACCATAATATAACTGCAGCGTGGCTCTACCGCGTATATGTGAGAAATGTCTGCAGCGTGGCTCTACCACGTACATGTGAGAAATACTGAAGCAGGTTTAAGGCGCTGGTTTGTCAAAAATCAACATTATTTAGAGGAAAAGAGCATCCCGCAAGTTTTATGTAAAACTTTAAGGCGCAGGTATACATGTTAGTGCAAGTATTTTGTATTTTTAAGGTATTTTACGAGTTTATTTTGCTTACGGTAGTTTTTTCTGATAACATGTATTTTCTCATAATCGTTAAGTGTAGATATCTATTTTACTTACATATAGTATTATAAAATAATTTAAATTAATTATGTATTATTAGTTATTACTAGCAGCCTGTATTTCTTTGAATAAGCGGGCTAATGTCGTTACGTCTTACGACACCACTAAGCAGGTATGGAAATAAGAATACCAATACTAAATGGATTACGCTTATGCTTTCCTCTTTTTGTATTTCAAACATTTATGTAAAGAATATACGCAATTAACTTGACATTTTTCTTTGTTTCATTTATTTTAATCGAATCTTCAAAGCGGATATTATATCTCACTTCATTGCTTTCTATATCGGATTGTCTGTTGAAAATAGCATATTAAGGTTTTTAACGGAAAAGGTGTAAATATCTACGCGATATCCGGAAACTATGAAAGATATAGGTATGGAATATATAACGGCATTCTTGTGTAGAAGTAATTCGGGTATTTATTAATTTTATAAAGTTCACTTTAGCATATGGGTAACAATGATTTCAGCACACTTGATATATAGATTAGCGGTGGTAGTATCAAACCTCTTAAAAGTTTTCGATCTGTTCATTGTCCTTAAACCCTGATCACTAATATTTGACAAAATATGCTTTATCGCCACGCCATCTTCTAGGCATTCCTTGAAGCCGTTTTTTATTTTGTAATCGCTACTCGTGATGGCTTTCATATCTTTAGTAATAATGAAACGAAATTAAGTATTTGTTCGACATAATATGAAAACGCCAAAAGTCATTTTTTTAATCTACAGCCATTTCGAAATGAGATACATCAGACTGCAGAAGAAACGTAAAAAGAGACTCCGCAAACACTCCGAAACAGTTTAGGCACAGTGTAACTACTTCTCAAGTTGTGGTTTAGGTAAAAACGGTAACAGACTCATCGATAATTGAATCGTGTACTATGATGTAGGTGTGTAAACTACTCAAAAAATAATGTTAAGACTGTGAAGTCCATCAGTTAATAGCAAACCCAAGCAGACCAGCCCAGCAAGCAGCACCTGTTCGTAGTATGATGCATTTGACTGCCATCGCCCTCCTCAACCTTATTAAAGAGTAGTAGAGTAGTTGCCGTGTAGTGTCGGTTGAGAATATCCACTACCCCATATCTTCCCGTGGGTGTCGTAAGAGGCGACAGAGGGAGACAGGCAGGAGATGG
>DWHP01005106.1:0-12128 GCA_018247895.1 Parnassius honrathi
GATATTACATCTGTTTTTTTAAGTGCACTTGTGAGACTACTATATAATGTGTCTTTCTGAATTGAAAATTTTGATAGTATTAAAAGGATAATAACCAGTGAAATCATTTGGGAGAGTAATAGTTAAAGTGGCTCTCATCTTTAGATTAACTACCCAAAGTTAGCACTTTCAAATGACTCTATTGTTTGAAAGATCTACTTTTTTATTAAATGTACAAAGTTTCGGTGCTCGGAAACACATAGCTTTCCAGAAAAAGAAGAACAAAGTTTTGTTTAATAATCTTGCTTGTTTGATATAAGCGTACACATTTGACATGTTGCATTTTGTTCAAGCAAGTTTGTTGGGGTTTGATAAAATTTAAAAATCATCGTTTGTGTACTTTGCAATTAAAATTAAAAATAATAAATTTATAAGTGTAGTACAGTAAATATGTAATAACCTAATTTTAATGGGTTATTCCATTTATCCAGCCTAACAAATTCACCCTTGGGTGGATACTCGGAAACGCATCTTCATCTATCAACCCCAGATGGGGTGGTTAATTGGAATTCATTTTTATTTGTTCTTCTGACTTTTTGCCCCAAGTACAGTTCAAACACATACACTTCAATTATTAATTAATTTTTAATAATCACAAACTTTGTTAAAAATTTATTATGTGTTACCATTACCGTTACAGCCAATTAAAGTCCACGCATTATGTATTGCATTTAAATCAAGTTAATATTCCTCATTTTAAATAATATTATTGTGTATTTTATTAGTTCTGCAATATGTTCAGGTAATTACCAAAACTAATTTCATTATTGAGTTAATATAATTTGATATCCTGGTTAAGTTTATCACTTTTAATGTACATTTGCAATCATTTTGTAAATTTCTTTGGTACCACAGATGTGTTAGTAAAGAACTAGGCGTCTTTTTGCAAGCAGTACAAAAACATTGCGATTGGAATTTGTGTTGTTTTTAACTTATTTTAAATTATTTTATGCCAAGATTCCAATAAATATGTAATCCTGTGAGGTACTCCTTTTATTTCAGCATTGACCTTTCAAACAAGAAGTATGTATATATTTTCATAGGTAATGTCTACTAAGTATCTTGTGCCAATTTTTATCATGTTTCTATAAATGATTGTACATAGCCAAGGGAGAAAATCGGAAAAAAAATGAATTCCGATGGATAGATGAACATGCGTTTCCGAGTATCCAACCTAGGGTGGATAGACAAAATAACCCATTTTGACTGACAAAAACAAACAAAAGTATTTTTGCTAAAGAAGTTTAGGCAAAGTTTTGACTAAATATTGGTAAAAGTGAGAATTTGACTAAAATATATTATTTAAAAGTAATTATTATTTAAAAGTAATTATGACCAAAACTAGGACATAAAATTGCTTTTGACCTTATACATGTTTGATATTATACAAAACATTTGTTGCCAATCAATTTAGTTCTTATTAACTTAATTGCAGTGTCTAGTGGCTTTCCACAAAGCCTGTCTGGCAGTGAGACTGATGTGTCAACATCTAATGAGAATTTATCCAGAGAGGAGCGGTATGTTGTACGTCATACAGCTAGAGTTGAACCACAGGGTCAAGAAAATCAAAGTCAGACCAATAACAATGGAAATAACAGAAACTCACTTAAGGTAATAAATAAACTTCATTTTCTTAATTATCCAAAATAAAGCACTTTTAGTATATTAAGCTATGTTGTGATGTGCTTCTAAAAAAGAAAATTAAGTAATTGAATGTGTAGCAAAATTGCTTCTAAGATTTCTGATGAATAATTTGAAAATTGAGGATCTCACCTTTTAACTACCATAATAAATTGATATAATAATGTGGAATGTAATGCACATTGAAATGACCTATTCCCACAATGCACGTTGAGTGTTATTCAAGTAATATTTTTTATATGAGTCCACTACACACTAATCTTAATTTTTCTTGAGCGATTTTTCAACAATGTAAATAAGTAACAGAAAACAGATTATTGGTGTAGGATGAATAAAAGAATCACTAAATTATGACTGTACTTTTAGTTTTTATTCAAGTGCGGGTTAAACTAAAGTCACTTGATTCAATAAAATAAAAAATGTGACTAAAATTCATCATTAACGCACATAACACATATTTACTATCAGGTAATACCAAAATATTTCAAATATGTTTAAATTTAATCATTAAAAAATTTGAAATTATAAATGCGATCCAATACTAAAAAAATGGGTGAGCGTATTGTTGAATGCAGAATAAATATACTTACCCTTGCACTGTTTTGCACTTGTAGCATTGTTTAATCTTCAGCTATTTACCGACATCAAAAAAGAGAAGGTATTCAATTCAACTGTATGTTTTTTATGTGTAATACCTCATGACTTTTCTCTGGGTGAACCGATTTTGGATGATTCCTTTTTTATCTGAAAGCTGATGCTTCTCATGTGGTCCCATATAAATTTAATCTAGATCTGACCAGTAGTTTTTGAATTATCAATTATCATTAATAATGCATATTTAATTGATTTTGAATACATTAATGTGCTTGCATTAAAGTCAGTTCTACAAAATTTTTAAGTTTGTCACTTGTTTATGTTATTATTTTTTTGTTTATTTATTTCAACACTTACAATTATCTTTACAGGTTATCCTAATATAATAGTGTAACTATTCTAAATGCTAATATTATTATACACAATTATCTTTATATATATATAATAATAGTAATATTGAATTAGGTATATAATAAATAATGTATAATCCTAGCTAGCTTTGTGAACTCACCCAGGTGACATCAAAACAAGTCTATTTCTCTCGATGTCAAATTAAGTGTCCAGAGAGCATGCCTGACGTGTAGGGATTGTCCTTCCATTCGGCACGGTAAACCGATGTGACCGTCGCCGTCTTTTTTTTATAGCATTGGTGACAAACGAGCACACAGTCCACCTGATGTTAAGTGGATGCTGTGGCCCATAGACATCTACATTTATGATTCCAGTAAAAAGGGTCTCCAGATGTCTACACTCAACATACGAAACATAGCAACATTGCGCTGCTATTTTACGCTGGTATTCTGTGAGAGCATGGTCCTGCCCCGGTTGAGCCAACCCATTCATGCTACAAGTATAATATAGCTGCGGTGTGGCTCTACCACATACAAAAATGTATTGTTCCCCCATGTATTCATCCAGTACATACATGTTAAATTGTTTTAGTATGTCAAAATTAAATATTTTCGCTATGTACCTTATAAATATATAAACGCCGTAAAGTTTCATATACAGATATCTCACAAATTTATTCTGTACCCTCTCTAACATTAGCACGTACTTAGCTTCATGTGGCGACCAAACAATTGCATTGTGTTCTAAATAACTTCTGACCAAGGCATTGTATAATACAGTAATTGCTTTAACATTTGTGAAATTATTTATTCGGCTAAGAATGAACCCTACATTCCTATATGCTTTTTTGCAGATATTAATAATATTAACACGAAAAGTCCGTCATCCATTTGAACACCCACATCCCGCACTTCTGTAACTCTTCATAAGCTTATTGTTAAACTCATAGTTTTGTACTATAGGTGTTTTAGAGCTGGTGAATTATATTGTCAAGCACTTAGAGGTGTTAAATTGCACTTACTTAATTTTATCACATATGAATGTAGTAATTGAACTTAAATGTGGTCAAAAACAAATTTTAAAATATTTTACTTTTATTTTAGGAAAGTGTGGCAGGGAGCAACCGTAACTCTTTAAAGGATTCTGTAGGAGGTGGCAATAGTAATCGGAGTTCATTAGATGTATCATCTTCATCATACAACACATTGATAATTCATAATCAGGATGACTCATGGCCAACTCGACCAACGCCTATTCGGTTTGTAAATTTGGTCCTTACAAATTAAATTCAGTTTTAGATCAGCAAGATTAGGGCTGGCCTTAAATAAAAAAAACCTGCCCTTTTTCGCATCTGTATATTCGTGTCTGCATCATATTTCAAAAATTATTGTTGTTATTTATTGTATTGACGTAATTTTAGAATACGGTTCGACATGCATTATCAACGACTTGCGTGGTACAGGTACATACCACATACGTCAATGCGTAGTCTATGGATTTTTTTTTCTGTTCTGGAAATTTCAATTTCAGCAAAGAGTCCTGTAGGCAACCAAGAAATAAAGTCAATACAGAATATATGCCTTGAAAATTATGCAATAGCTGCCATGCTTGTCAGGCGGGTAGACTACTGCAGTTTTTATATTTTGAACCTATATAAGATAAGATCCTTTATCTTATCTTATATCAGCTGTTTTCCGCAACTCCTTGTCTAAGCGTATATTTTGCGTGTGGGCAGGAATAATGCAACTATTCAAGCCATGAAAACTCCCCGAAGAAGTTCATCAGTCCTTTGATGTTGCAAGCAACTTCGGGGAGTGATCCCAGCGTCCCGAGATATTTATCCCTGTATGTGGGCCGCCGTTTCTTCACATACCCTGCACAGGGCACTATCTGTAACACCTATGTTAAATAAATGTTTGTTAAAGAAACTACTAACAGTGGAAATGTAGCTTACATTTCCCTCCACGCCCTTGACACATTTAAGAGTCAGACATGCTCTCATTATAGCAACAGGCCTGACTATTAGGGCTTTACCCCCCTCCCCCCTAGTGTTGGAGTGCCGGGAATATGCCGTTAGGCCTTATAGTGGAGGAAACTGAATTGCCCACTGGATTTTATCTATCGTTCTTCGTTATCACCATGTCGGTTTACATCTTGAGTTAGGCAACAACCTGGAAAGTGCGTGTCAATTAAGATGCGTTGGGTTTCATTCGGCGATGTTAAGTAGCTTCCGGCGGGTTCTTTAGAGTGATAGATCCCGGCGTGTTTTGTTTAGCTAGGATTTTCCTTTTCTGATTTGCGTGTTCACAGGTTTTTATGTTACCACAGAATTTACGGCACCCTGTCGAACGTCGATACCTGATACATTTTTTGTACCTACTCAGACTTAGCTTTATTTCGTAGTAGCCAGTCTTCATCCATTGAGTTATCCTATTTTAGGATTTTCTTACCTTTTTGCGTTTCCTATCTAGTTCCTTACCTCACCGCGGCTGCTTTACCTCAGAAAGTCTTGATAAAGTGATTTCTGGACATGCTGCATGGCATCTGTCCAGAAATCACCAGACGAGTGCCTACATGGTGGTGTATGGGGATATCGACTTGTAGTGCGAAACAGATCCATCTATGGTCTGAGCATGAAGCCTCGACACATACCATTCCGTGATTAGTTTAGCTGCTTCTTATATTGCAAGTGTAAAGTCGATTATTGTTCGACAATGTTTGTTTATGAAGGTTGGTTCGGAACCTGTATTTAAAACCTGTGCTAAAAAGATATTCAGTTAACACCTTACCTCGTTCATTGGGTTTTTCCATTCCTCTGAGGGGATGATGTGTGTTGGAGTCCGTCCCGATCACAACCTCTAGCTCAGTTCTCTCGTAGAAATTCACTAGCCTTACGAGGTCATGAGGGGGAGGTGTGTCTCCTCCGGCATGTAGACCGAGGCGACGACTATTCCTCCCTCGTGTGTGTTTTGTAATGCTATGGTATACGTCTCTGGAACAAAATATTTCGAGCTGTTATTAGGAAGATGATGCTGTCCATTTCCTGTTTAGGTTTCTCACTATCTTCTGTCGCCTCTTACGGTACGGTATGGGGTATTGGATGTTCTTACTCCGCCAATACTCGATTATACTGCCAAAAAGTGAGTATTTTGTTTTTAATATTCGATATAGTCTCCTTCAAAAAATACATTTTTCACATAAAATTTTCCAACCGCCAAGCCCTCAAAATAGCTTTCAACAGCCGCCTTTATTTAATTGTCATCGACGAATTTACCGTATAGTGGCGGTGTAGCAATATCCACTACTACATATGTTCCCGTGGGTTTTTTTTATAGAATAAGGATGACAAACGAACACACAGCCCACCTGATGGTAAGTGGATGCTGTGGCCCATAGACATCTCTACATTTATCCTCGATTAAGGATCAAAACACAGATACGTAGTCACCCCTGAGGACTAAGATGCAATGCCTCGTTTGCAGTAAAAAGGGTCTCCAGAGATTTATACTCACCATACGAAACACAGCAGTATTAAGGTGAAGTGGGCGCCAATAAGCATATTTTTCACACTTTATAGGTGCGACTGGTGGCTGTTTGGACAGCCCGCACGCTATTTAATCGCACAATATTTATTTGATATTTCTTTTTAAAATTATATATACTCTTTTATTAAAAAATAAACCCATAATTCACTCACGTATTTACTGGTGAACACGTAGCCTGAATGTAATTGAAATTGATTTCATTACATTCGAATGAAACAGCTTTCTCACTTTGTGGACATACCTAAAATTGTAGATTTTGAGGAAACCAAAATGTGTCAGTCGTGTTTTGGCCAACATGATATCATTAACTTTCATAATAAGTTTAAAAAAAATGTGGATTTTGAGGAAACCAAAATGTGTCAGTCGTGTTTTGGCCAACATAATTCACTAAGAAAAATCATTAACTTTCATAATAAATTTAAAAAAAATGTGGATTCGTAGTTTTTAATGACAAAAAATAGCTTTAAAAAATCTCTCCTATAAAGCGTGAAAAATCTGCTTTTGGCGCCCACATCATCTTAAGCTGCTATTTTACGATGGTATTCAGTGAGAGCGTGATCCCCCAGTCGAGCCAACCCATTCGTGACTTCAACCATAATATAGCTGCAGCGTGGCTCTACCACGTATAAAATCGTAAGAGGCGACAGACGGAGACAAATCAGGAGCGTCTTCCTAATAACGACTAAAAATATAAAACTGCAGTTGCCAATCAGCTTGCCGGACGTGGCAACTATGCAGTGTCGGATTAAGAAAGCGTGGGACCCGTAGCAAATTATATCGGGGGACCCTTTATACTTAAAAACCTATAGCAGATCAAGTGGTATAAACGATTCAATTCTCAATAAGTTTATTTGCGATCTATAGGTTACAATTTTGTTGGTGTTTAATAGTACAGAAGTTTATTATAGGCCCTGTTAGACTCTGGCAAGTACAAAAAGCCAGATGTGAGATTGTCCTGGTAATTTAAAATGATTTTGATAAGAAACTAACAATTTAAAACTGACGATATTAACAAATAATTGTAAATGTTATTTAGTACATATTTCAAAGCTTATATTTATAACAAAGTATATTATGTTTTCAGGAATAGCTAATGCTATATTTTATTAATGGAGTACCTAAATTAGGGATATATTTTCTTCTGTTATTACTTTTTAAACGTCTACGAATTATTTTTTCTGGATTTCATGTGGTCAAATTTAGAAATAATACCATCCGTATCGATTTCTAAGCAGTAACAATCAGGGAAATAATTCAGGCGTTCTTGACTCATAGTGTTCCCTAACTTAATTTTTTATACGGTTCAATGTCGAAAATGAACTTTCACCACTGCAGTTATTGATCAGGAGCGACAATAAATGCGTGAAGCGGTTTCTAAATTGGGGAAACATGATTCTAGTAAAGTATCCATTAGGAATTTATACTGAATTTCTGGAAAATGATGTGGCTGGATTTGTCAATCACACCACCTACATCAGTTCTGAGCAACTCGGCGAATTGCACTAATTCCTCGTGTGCCAAATTCGCCGTCTATGCTGTATTTCAAACCATTTGCATAAGCACTGACCATAATTGAAGTTTCTTTCAGAATCTCTTCCGCTGTAAAGATTTATATGATAATGCGGTTCAAAAATGTCTTCGTTTGTGTGCCTATTGTGCAGTGCAAGACGTCTCGACGCGTACTTCACGCTGGCTATTATTGAGTTGGCGGGGCACACATTTGTTAAGCTTTTTTACCTTGCCGATTTGACGCAAATGGACCAACATTGAGTTTTGATGCTAATGTCGCTGATTCAGCCGTAGGTTGAGTATACATCACACCTTGTTAAAATGTTCTAAAAACAATCGGTTAGATTGCTATGAATTATTTATGGATTGGTATGCTTTCATGCGTTTATCTAAAGCAGATAACATGTTATCAATAACGACAACAAACACTTCAATTTCAAACTATTTGCCAGGTGTTGAAACAGAATTTCAACAAATCCGCCAAGTGTACTAGAACCGTTAAAATGGTCGTACTTTGTGTTTCACTGGCGTCGTCTTGAAGTTTGTTGTTGATATTCATGCCAGCCTGTTAGATCTTTGGCTTTTGCTTCAATATCTGAAAATGTTTATCACATTGTTTCGACGTATCCATATAATGATTCATAAAGAGTACACCGCTAGTAAGGTCTATGTTAAACGGTTGCGGCGACGCACTAATCGCTTGCACACGTTCTCGTATTTCATTCCACGTAATTGTCATTATTTCCGTTTCACGCATTTGTTGTATTGCTTGCTTAGGTTACAGCCCATATACGTGCCACTGCTGGGCACAGGCCTCCCCTCTTTTCTAAGAGGTTATTAGGGCAAGGAAGTGTCCGCCGCGTTGCCTCAATGCGTGTTGGCGAGATGGCGAGCTTCACATGACTTCGAATTTTATTTTTCTTATTTCTCAGACATGCAGGTTTCCTCACGATGTTTTCCTTCATCGCCGAGGACGTGGTAAATTTACCAATTTCATTGGTGCAGCGGACATCGAAACCGGTTTGCTCGCGTGCTGTGAAATTTATAACGAGCGCTAACCATCTAAGCTCACAACGGCTGTTGATGCAATTAATTTGATAAATTTCTCGCATGTTGTTTTAGATAAATATAACATGTATCCTTTTCCTTTATGAGAATAAGTTTGTCATATGGGTCCAAGAAAACTGCAGGTGACAGTAAATTCCACAGTTGAGTCGTGCGAAGCAGAATATTATTGTGCGTAAATCGCACAGTAGTGGACACCGTCAGCCATCGAGATAATGAGGACGGAATTTCGAGTTCTGATGCAGTGTACGATGGACGATGATAGAATTCTGTAGCTGAAATTAATAGGCTGATACTGGTGTGCCACGACCCTAGGGATTAGAACAGTATTCCATATGAGGCCGAATCTGCGCTTTGTAGAGCTGCAAGCAGTAGTATGAGATGTATGAGATCCCGTCTCAATCTACTAAGCACTACAAGTTTTTTTGATGCCAGTTTAGCCAACCCTTTCAAGTGCCTACAAAACTCTACTTCTCTCGAAATATCGACGCCAAGAATTCCGATGCTGGCTGAGGTAACCAGGGGAGTGCCCTGAAAAGAAGGGTATTTTTTATTAATATTTATGTTTTTGGCGTGCAATAAAGTGTTATGTAACTATCTATCTATCTAAACCTGTGTCTTTTGGGGGATTAAACTTTAGTCACCCCCAATCTGAGACTTTATTCAACAAAGACTCCACTTCAGACACAAGTTTGTTCCGACACTCAATGACGTGTTCCCGAGAAATATTAGTACGGCCGATGTATAAAACATCGCTGGTGCTGTCGTCTGAATAACAATCAATATTACTAGTTTGCAACATATCATTGATTTGCAACAGGGTAGGTTAGCACGCAGCCTTGTGGACCAACAGCATTCACAGGCTTGGAGTCGGAGCATGCACTGCCGACTACGACCTTAATATTCTGATCTGTAAGAAAACTAGTGATCCTGTGGCATAATTTCTCGGTAAGCCCATAAGGGGAAAACTTTGAAAGAAGCACTTTGTACCAAACACGATCGAAGGCCTTCGCTGTATCCAAACCATGGCCTCCCTCTTGTCTCGACTGCCTCCGTCCACCCGTTGTCGGTGAGTCGGGTAGACAAAAAGACCACCAACTAAGCGACCGCGACGGAAACCGTATTGACGGTCACTAATCAGCTGATGCTCTTAGAGGTACCGCATGAGCTTGCAATTAATAATGGATTCTATTTCTTTGGAGAACAAAGAGGTGATAGCGATAGGTCTGTAGTTGGACGGGTCTGAGCGGTCACCTTTTTTAGGTATCGTGTGCATTAAGGATGTATTCCTTGAGCCTGAAACGCTTATAGAGTTAGAGAATCGGAAAAGACGCGTTAAAACCGACGACAACTCTGTAGTACAGGTGTTCTTTTACCACAATTAGGGGGATTCCATCAAGTTGAACACAAAAAGAGGTCCTAAAAGATCGGTTTTCTCATTTGCGGCATGGCCAAGCGAGTCATCCTTCTTGCGCAAAGATGATAATGATGGCTTACGGAAATTCCCATGGGCAGCCTTGCCGAGGGATAAGAACACACGAGTTTCTCGGCCGATTCTCCCAATGTGCTCCGACTTTGCCCTAGCTATGTCTTTTGAGGAACCTGGAGGCAGAGTTGTATTTCTTTTTGAGTGTGCTAGTGGTGGACGGTTGAACCGGAACGCCGATGCGTCCAAACCAATTCTGGGATCTGCCGCCGGTAAGCACTATGGATGACGGGATCAAAAGTTCAATCACCTGGAGCACCACATCGTATTCAGACTCAGCAACGAATTTTTTTGGATCATCTAGCGAGAAGATAATCCGCCATGGGTAGGATGCAATAAAAGCCCAAATAGCATCTCAATCCGCCAATCTATAGCGGCGGCAGCTTAAAGATCGTGCCTACAATGAGCAAGTGATGGATACTATACTCGGGAGCAGTAAAGGATCCGAAGAGCCAAGAGGAGCTTCGACGGAGACCTGATAGCCGACATCTGGAATCTGCGTGGGCAAAGTGACCAGTTGTGTCAGGCCATATGCCAAGGCAAAGCCATTTGACGTATTGGACGATGAAACTTGTGCGTACTGTATGAAATTCTGCGTTTCATTTTGTTCTCTTCTTTCACGTTGTCATTTGCAACGTTTCACGTTTATGTGATTGTTGATACATCAATTATCCGTCCATATACCGTCTTATTAAGTTTCAAGGTTAAGAAAGTATGCTCAGGCGATGATGGGACGCTTGGACACGCGGGGTCCTCTTTAGCGCGGGACCCGTAGCAATTGCTATTCTTCCTACGTGGTTAATCCGGCACTGCAACTATGGCCAATATCCCTCCTATGTGGCAATCTGTGGGGGAGGCTTACGTTCAGCAGATGACTTTATTAGCCTGTAACGGTAACGGTGACGGTAACGACGAATCTACAAGCAATTTCCGAGAAGCCCGTGTGGACAGCCGCATTGTCTTGCAAAAACAGCACTCCGCGCGCTAGTTTCCCACGTCGCGACGCTTCTACGTACGATTGCCTCACGAGCCTGATCCAATAAATTTACGTAATATTGACCATTCATAGTATTCCTTTTTGGCCAGTAATCAATCAGCTAAACATCTTCGCTGTTCTAAAAAACAATTGCCATAAGTTTTGATGTTGACTTTTGAACCTTAAATTTTTTGGCGGCCTTTCTCATTTTTTATCCATTTTATGGACTCTTGGTTGGATTCTGGAACATAATTGGCTAACCCAGGTTTCGTCTACGGTTATAATTCGGTCGCGAATTTCGTCTAGATTTTCCCTGACTAACTCAAAAAAGTCCTTACTGGTCTCGAGTCGCCGCAGTTTATCGAACGGCGTTAGCATTTTTGGTACCCAACGCGCGCTTATTTTTGTCATATTCAAATTCTCGTGCATAATTTCTCCAACCCGTTCTTTGATAATCTACGACTCCTGGGCTATCTGCCATTATTTTATTCTTCTGTCGGCCAGTATTAATTTTACAACTTTTCGAACATTTACTTCCGTCACCACCGTCACATTACGCTCTGGGCAGGAATAATCTTCACAGCTCTTTCGTTTCGAATTCAAAATGGAGGAGGTATTCAATTCCACTGTATTTTTTATGTGTGTTACCTCAGAACTTTTGTCTGGGTGCACCGATTTTGATGATTGTTATTTTATTTGAAAGCTGGTGCATCTCATGGCGTTCCGTATAAATTTTATCAAGATCTGACCAGTAGTTTTTGAGTTAACCTTAATAATGCGTATTTAATAGACTTCGAATACATTGAAGATGTTCTCATTTTATTTATATTGATGTACAAATTTTTTCGGCACATCCCGATGAGGAGGTGGAGGAAATGTATGAGGATATTTCCAGAGCCATGCATTCCTCCAAAACCCACTA
>DWHP01005107.1:0-12128 GCA_018247895.1 Parnassius honrathi
TTATGATTAAAAGAATATTGCAGTTCAGTTTTTTCTATTACGTTTGCAATCTTATACCCTTAAACGAGCAATTCTTATATATATACAATAGGAATCTTGGAAACGGCACCAACGATTTTCATAAAATTTTGTATCCAGGGGGTTTCGGGGCAATAAATGGATCTAGCTAGGGTTTATTTTTAGAAAATGTCGTTTTATCCGTGTTTTAAGGCAATGAAAAACTGCCACAATATCGTTAGAATGAGAAGGTAAATTTTATATATTTATAGTGCGTTAACTATTATAGTAGCTCGAATGGGATATGGAGCGGTCCCGAAATCGTAGAACCCTGGTTAGAGTCCTGTCTTCGGTCTTACATATGCCATGGATTGAATTGGATGTCAAAAATATAAGGACTTTAATATATATGTATTTGCCCTACGCTATCAGCAAATAAGTCAGTCTCGTAATCATGTGCGAGAATATTTCCAATAAGTCGTATATAGCACGAGAAGAGGGCGCGTGAGCGCCGCACCTGGTGCGTACCGGCGGCCGCCACAGAAGGCGTGGCCGTCGACGCGGTGCCACCGTCCGCTCCACATCAGAGTCCAGCCGCTTCGTAGCCAACAACCCTACTCTGCTAAATATCATTGGGTCATCTATTCGATTATGAATAACTGATATGTAGTATGCTATCAACTGCATAGTTTGCGTAAGTTTAAGAGTGTCCAGATCCACCATACCAGTAACAAATAAGGACGGATATAGATAGATGTGGCCGTAAAAGGAAAAGGGGAGGTCTCCCGCCGGGCAAGGTGTTCTGCCCAGGGAGCGGTCAATGCTCCGTGTGGTAGTTCGGAGGTGTTCTATATATACTGTTTATCATTCGGAATATCATATCATATCTTTGATAGCGCGATTTAGGCTTCGGTGTGTTTCGCTGGTGGCGCGACGACAGCGCCGCCACATTATCCCCCTGCTCAGACCGGATGTCGACAGTACAGTGCGATTGCCGGTGCATCCTTGATGCCGGTGGGGAATGCATGCCGTGTGCGTAAGGGCAAGTGACACCGGTGCGAATGATATGCCGACGTGTAATGCGTGCCGTACTTCGCACTGGCAAGTGATGTCAGCGAGAACGATGTACCGGAGCAAGTGCCAGAAGTCTGCCTTATAAATCTGCGGTGACTTGAGATGAAGACAAGTTGGACTGGTTTGCAGGAACTGAAGACTGCAGAAGATGATTCTCAGTAGTGAATGGTAGGGGTTCTTGAGGATAACGACGAAAGCTTAAAGTTGTAGTTGCCGAAGGTAGTTGCGTGTTCAGATCACGTCGGAGTCAACGCTGTGACTGTAGAAAGAAAAGGGGAGATCTCCCAGCGGGCAAGGTGTTCTGTCCCGAGAGCGGCCAATGCTCCGTGTGATAGTTCGGAGCTGTTCTATATATACAGTTTATGATTCGGAACTTTGATTGCGCGATTTAGGCTTCGATGTGTTTCGCTTGTGGCGCGACGACAGCGCTGCCATAGATAGGTGTAATAACCGTATTTCTGTTTATACAGCCATCGCGCAAATTTGCGCTGTATTCTCTCTCATCAAAATATATTTCTCCTCATAGGGATGCCATACAATGGCACCGTATTCAAGCTTACTACGAACATATGCATTGTAAAGTACGAAATCGATCTCCAATCCGTCGAACTGTGAAGAAGTGCGAATAACGAAGCCAAGCAATTTATTGGCCTTTTTACATAAAATAGTTACATGGTTATGAAAGTCAAGTTTTGCGCCTAACAATAATCCTAAGTCACGAATTTCGCTTAACCTTTTCAAGGGCGTGTCAGATAAATTATAATATCGTTTTAGTTGACAGCGTTTACGCGTGAATGTTAATATTTTACATTTATTATTATTAAATGGAAGAAGATTTAATACACTCCCATCTATAACCGCATCGATGTCTCTTTGCAATGCCTTGCTGTCAGATGGGTCATCTACACCTAGGCTTAATTTGAGATCGTCCGCGAACAATCAAAGTAAGTCATTAATGAAAATAAGAAAAAGCAATGGCCCCAATCATAGAAATCGTAATAATAAGACAACAGAAATGATTCTGATGATGATGATGATTACTTCCAAAACCGATGTCGCCACATCTAACCGTATTATAAACATACGAAATGCACAACGATTTTTAATATTTCATATTACATTGCTTGGATTTTTGTCAACGTCGCGCGTGTCGCGTATTACGGTAGAACAAAAGTTGCAATGGTAATTGTACAATACAAAAAGCAATAAATGAGTTTGCAAAGGTAAATGTCACGTCACGTCTGCAATTACAGACATGTCCGACCAATCTATACTTTTTAATGCCATGTATAGGACCAAAAAGTCTGCTTTACGCCAATTCCAGTTTGAAGCATCTCCCAGGTGCTAAGCCGGCGGTAGAGAGGACGGCGACTGGACTAGCGCGTCGCACTGAAACCGCCAGTGGGAGGTGGTAATTATCAATTGGTACTAAGGGTTCTGAACCCTCAGACACTAGGACCTGCTCCCGGTTAAAATTGCTTAACACGAGATCCAACATGTTATCACATTTGTTATACACAATTTTATATTGCTGAAGCCCACTATAGTCACAAAAGGAATTAAAATAAGCATTAACATTGACACTACTAGAGTTCAAATTAAAATGTCCTGTTATTAAGACATTAAGAGAGTAATATGCAATAATAGTATTTTCAATGCACGTAAATATGTTTAGATAATAATAATAAATTATTGACATATAGATTTAACAAATGTTAGTAAGAACAGTGAGCTAAACATCTAAACAATGTTCAAGATAATATATACAAATATTTTCCGTTGGACCCCAAGCTAGGATAATCCTGTACCGCGCGCGTGTATGTCCGCGTGTGTGTATGCGTGCGTGTGTGTGTGCGTGCGCGCGCGTGTGTGTATGAGTGTGTGTGTGTGTGTGTGTGTGTGTGTGTGTGTGTGTGTGTGTGTTCTGTTAGTGGCGTTTGACAATATCCTCAGTTTCCTCGCATGTTAACGACATTAGCCATTTTCTAACAAGTTGACAGACCTGTGAGATCTAGAGGTTATAGTATCGTGATATTTTATTATAAATGCGCGAATGGACATGTCATTATTACTTTTAGAATATACAACTGGCGAACAGATAGCGAGACAAGTTAAATATCTCTCTGGTGGGAAATCGCACTGGTTTTTTAAGCATGGCTTTAGGCAAAGCTCGTCGAGATCTCTTTTTCCTTGACATGTGAGTTTTTGCAGCACCCCTCATACCGTAATAAAATATTGCACAATGGACTGGCACACTGCATGGTATAACCTTTGGAGAATATTTATGTTAGCACTCTTGCGTATTAGTTTGAATACATAGAATAATTTTCGAACTCGAGCAACCAGATTGGTGATATGTGGACTGAACGATAGATTATGGTCGACAACTACCCCTAAATATTTTATTGTTTTCACTGCATCTATCGATTGGCAATCGCACGTTGAGAACGTATAAGATAGGTTACCACAAGGGGAACTTGATGTTCTGCATCTACGAACTTTTAAATTGACCAAGAAAGAAGCTCTAGAAGCCCAAGTCTTGTGAAACGCTATGCATTTAGACTTAGCGGTATTCAAGGTGAGGAGGTTCATTTCCAGCCATTGAACTATAGGCGCAAGACCATGTTCAGCCCATTTGTGCCCGTCTGTCCACCTGCGATCATGAAAGATTAGTTTCGCATTACTAATATTTAAATTTTAGATTCATATGATAGAATATAGATTATCACTATATTTAGGAGGCAAATAAACGACACAACATAAAAACTTTCCAACACTTTTTCCACCAATGATGGCGAAAAGCAGTTCCGTAGTATAAACATCTACATTAGTTAATTGTTGCACTGTATAGCAGTGTGGTACAGCAAGGAGCACTCTTTCCCACTCGACGTCTTCTGCGCGGTCTTTATATAAATAAATAAATAAGCCTTTTATTTCTCATTTTTATGCTGTTTTACTGCTGCGCGGTCTTTACGCACGACTAAATACTCCGAAATAAATAATTCGCCGTTAGATACGGAACTGTTTAAAAAGGTTTCAGTCAAGGCTATAACATCAAAGTTGCATTGAGTCATATTACTACTAAAAATGTCCGATTTTGTACGAAGACCTACAGCGTTTTGATAACAAAAATATATGTTACGCACTTTCTTTCTTGGCACGAAAATTCTGACGCCACTGTTTTATACAGAAGTCTTCAGCCCAATTATTTGGTGACATAAGGTAAGGTGGTCGCACAAGGGCAAACATCCAAATGTAGCATAATTATTTGTAGGCCATACAAATACTTGTTCAGTGCGGGATTCAAACCCACAGCGTTCGGCACCGCAACTTGACGCTAAGCCACAGCGCTACGGAGCCACACGCCGTCAGAGCCAATTGAGTCAGGGTGTAGAGTAATGAAACTATAGATTTGTCAAAAAAATTATTAACATAGATAATTTCCAAAAGTGTTAAGTTTAAAAAAGTCGTAGAACGAAAGTTATTGGTTTTTTGAATATAGGAATTACGGTCTAAAAGCTTTAGGGTATATTTCAGTTAATCCTGTACAGCACGTCAAGTTTATATGTACTATTATAGAATAAGTGTGACATACGAGCACACAGTTCATCTGAAAGTAAACAGATACTGCTACTTATACATATATTATCGATTAAATATCAATATGCAGATGCGTTGTCACCCCATAGGCCTAAAATGAAACGGCTACCTATCTAAGTAAACTGTTATTTTGCCAGGCTTATTCTCATATTATTTATTATATTGTCTACAGCACGAATAGTTTGGCTCGACCAGGGAAGGGCCACGTTCGCACAGAATATCATCCTGGAATAGTTGCATAATGCTTCTTGTGTATCGTGTAATGATTAACGTAAATTGAAAACCTTTTTTTGCAGGTAACTCTATTTTCTCTGCAGGCCACAGCAACCGTGTTATCGAAAAAAAAAATTAACTCACTCAGCTTGTAACAAAATTTTGTAAGTAATAAAAGTTTGCCACTATCATGAATACATACATATCTATTCATGAACGTATATATGATGCGTGAAAAGGCGAGGTTTATGTCAGCAGAATAAATAATATTCATAATCACTTTCAAAAACATCTGAGCCGTGGTAGCTCAGATGGTTAACACTCGCTGTAAATATAACAGAACGCGAGTAACCCAGGTTCGATCCCCGCCGACACCAATGAAATTGTTAATTGCAATTTAAGTTCTGATTTACCACGTGCTCGGCTGTGAAGGAAAAACATCGTGAGGAAACCTGCATGTCTGATAAATCAAGAAAAAAAATATTCCGAAGACATGTGAAGTTCGCCAACACGCATTGGGGCAGCGCGGCGGGCATTTCCTTGCCCTAAAACCCTTTCAGAAATGAGAGGAGGTCTGTGCTCAGCAGTGGAACGTATATAGACTGTAACTTTACTTTTTTACTTTACATTTGAGCCCGAACCCTCTGATTACCCGTCGAGGTAGGTTACTGACGGGCCCTAGCCCAGTTGACTTCTGTCGGGCAACTGAGGGCCGTAACATATGTTTATGCCTCCTGATGAAACTATGCGCTTCTTAGTATTATATTTTAACTAAGTTATAAACGAAGTTGTCCAAATTATATAGTTGTCCAAATTGGTATAATTTTTTTAAAAAACGAACTGGGATCTGATTGTGATGTTCTATAAAGACTAAAGAAAACATCATTATCAATTTCTTAGCAGAAATTTCTATGCCACGTAATTCGCATATGTTTTGTACTGCCTGAACTTTTACAAAGGACAGCACTTTACATAGTAAGCCCTTTCGAAATAAAATTTAAATTCCACCTTTATTCCTGCTGTAATAAGCTACTATTCCATAGTCACTAGGTTTTACATAATTATCCACCGTTCAGTGATGTCTCAGTGACCGCAGGGGTGAAAACTGGCAGCGATCACCGGATGATTAGACGCACACTGAACTTTAACGTTAAGCCGGAGAGTTTCGTCTAATGAAGTCAACGCCCGGCCCACTCATGCTCTAATCCAGAATCCCGAAACCTTTCAGCTCGGGTAACAGTGTCTAGAAGATTGCAATGCAGTGGACGATATAAATGACAAGCTGGTGGAAACTGTCCATGCAGTCGGCGCTAAGTTCTGCAAGATCCGCCGCAGAAGAACATAAAAAATCTCCGATCACACTCTTTATGGCTGTTAGACGGGAGATGAGGCTGCAATCGTCAACAGGTTTGACAGCATACAAGCAACTGAACAGACAGATCTCCAAATGCATGCGGCGAGACTTAAGTAACTATAATAGTGCTCGTATTGAATAAGCGATCAAGCGGAACCAGGGCTCCAAAGTTTTTGCCAGAGATCTCTCTGCCAGAAAGAGCCAACTGTCAAAGCTTAAGACTGAGTGAGGCAGCATCGTTTCTGGGACACCTGAGATTTTGAGTGAGATTGAGAGGTTCTATGGGCAACTGTAAACATCACCGTCGTAACTACACGCAAGTTTGAGTAACGATCCAAGAGGAAGTCTTATCCGACACTATTCCGATTATATCCCAGACGTCAATCCAAGCGAGATTAGAATGCCTCTCCAGCAACATAAAAACGGCGGGACCTCATACGAGGAAGGAATTACAGAAGAACTTCTGAGAGTGGCCGAAACATCGGTACTTTAAGTCCTTCAGAAGCTCTTCAATTCCGTCCTTCATGGTGGCACTACTCCGAAAGCGTGAAAGAGAAGTGCGGTGGTCTTGTTCTTCAAGAAAGGTGACAGCGCCATCTCGAAGAACTACAGACCGATGTCACTTCTGAGCCGCGTCTACGTGCGGTTTTCGAGAGTCATTATAAATCATCTCGCACGCAGACACGACGACTTCCAGTCTCCCGAAAAAGCCGGTTTCCGAAAAGGCTTCAGTACCATAGACCACATACATATCTTGCGGCAGATTGTACAAAAGACCGTAGAGTACAATCTGCCACTTTGCCTGGCATATGTGAACTATGATTCCGTCGAAATTTGGGCGGTGCCCTTTAGCGGTGCCAAGTTGACTGTCAGTATATCGAAGTGCTGAAGTATTTGTACAGTAGGGCTACGATGGCTATCTGAGTACAGAACCAGAGTTCGAAACCTATCCAAATGCAAAGAGGTGTAAGACAGGGTGACGTTATATCCCCGAAACTCTTCACCGCTGCATTGGAAGACGTTTTCAAGTTACTGAACTAGAAAGGATAAGGTATTAACGTCAATAGCGAGTACATCACTCACCTTCGATTTGCTGACGATATAGTCCTTATGGCAGAATCACCGGAGGACCTAAGCACTATGCTCAATGACCTCAATGGTGTCTCCCAACGGATAGGTCTTAAGATAAAGGTGGACAAAACAAAGATCGTGTTTAATGTCCATATCACACCTATGCCGGTAGTTGTTGGGAGCACTATGCTCGAAGTTGTTGACGAGTACGTTCACCTGGAATAAATAGTCAGACTAGTTAAGTTCAACTTTAACCGAGAGGACAATCGACGGATTCAACTCGGCTGGGCGGAGTTCGGGAAATTACGACACATCTTCTCGTCAGGTATACCTCAAACTCTGAAGACTAGATTGTAGAACCAGCGCGTGTTGCCATTGATGACGTACGGATTTGAGACGTGGTTCTTCACTGCTGGCCGTATGAGGACGCTCAAAGTCGCTCAGCGAGCTATGGAGAGTGCTATGCTCGGGATTTCACTGCGTGATAGACTTAGAAATGAGGATATCCGCGGTAGAACCAGAGTAACCGACATAGCTCAACGGATTAGTAAGCTGAAGTGGCAATGGGCCGGCCATATAGCTCGAAGAACCGACACCCGATGGGGAAGAAAGGTTCTCGAGTGACAGCCTTGTACCGGTAGGCGTAGTGTAGGGCGACCTCCCATTAGATGGAGTGACGACCTGGTAAGACATGCAGGAAGTCGATAGATGCAAGTGGTTAAGGACCGTGCGTTGCGGTATTACTTGGGGGAGGCGTATGTTCAGCAGTGACTTGTGAAAGGCTGTAATGATGATGACGATTCTCTACACCTATAATTATATTGACTCTATATACTCTTCAGATTGGATTGCAGCAGTGCAAGCACTACCATTTAGCATCAGAAATAGGTAAAGAGTCGTACCCAATCAGACGGACCCCTAGGCAGTAGGCACAAATGTTGTCCTACCACCTAGGAAATATATATTTGGCGAGGAATTATAATGGAGATCTCCCGCCGGGTCGCCGCCGATCTCCATTCCGTGTGGGTATATTATTTTATACCGGAATAGTTCGATAGCGCATTTTCGAGTTTTAGCGAGACTAACGGACAGATGTTTATTTTTATGTATAGATAAGAAGATAAAAAGTGGGAAATCGTAAAAACTCAATAACAAATTAATAACACCATCCGAGCAAACATAGATTTAGATTAAAAAATGGTTCTGGCTAGATGTGGCACCAACATGAACGTCCATGAGCGTCAATCCTAACGTAAAAATATTTTTTTCAATTATTCTAAGCCAGCACTTAGCTACAATCTCACCTGATGGTAAGTGGTGGACATTGTAATCGGATGGAAAGACATATGCTGGTAGCTTATTTCACTCCTTTGCTTTACGCATGACGAAAGTTCAATAAATGTCTTATTGTCCGAGTTCAATAAATGTCTTGAGATTTTTTTTATATAAAGCGTACCTACTTTTTGCTTCTTACATATTTATCGGTAATTACGTGTTTTTTGGATTCTGGGATCGGGTCTTTTCTGCTGCCGGACAAGTTATCAGTCGCGTAAAATCACTGAACTGTTTCAATAAAAGAACTTCTCAGCTCAAGGTAAGGTTTCGTGTAATGATTATTTCTTTAGATTTATTTTAAAGAAAGAAAAAGAAAATTAAACATAATAGTTAGATTGTAGGATGACATGAATTGAAATAAATAATGTAAGAAAGTACATTGTCATAAATAAAATTCAAAGACTTACATGTGGTTAAATACGGTGTACATGGTATGTGAAGAAATATGGAATAAGTGTTAAAAATAAACCATTATTTTTTAAAGGAAATATAATTTTTAAAGCTAAATAAAGGAAAAAAAATACACGTACTTTTCGAAGAATTTTTTGCACGTTTTCGCCGCCATCCAGGTGAGCGGTAGCTTCCGGAGATGAAGGAGGCACATCGTCATTTTGTGATATTGCCCAAAGTTCACCATAATAAATAGCAGCTATGTTTTGATCCACTAGAGTCGCTGCCCACGCCAATTTATCGTATTCCAACCTCATATTTCTTAATGCATCTGCATGACGGAACTTTCTAAACAAATTTGAAATTAAAAAAAAATTTAGCATAGGAAATATGAGTTTCAAAAAGAAAAGTAACGTCAAAAATATTTTTTGTACTTATATTACATCCAAAAAATAACGCCAGTGAAAAAAGATTCGTAGTGTATTGATATAATTTTTCCAGTTTTCAAAAAAACTTGATACAGCTCTAATAAGGTACAAATAATAAACTGTCTATATTCCATATTTTCAGATTTTCCTTACCGATACGTTTGATTATACGAACAGCAATTTTAAGACAATGTTTCATATAAATGTTAAAAAAATTAATAATAAATTAATATTAATTAAATATGTTTGAATATGATCCTCTCAAGGAAATTTTAAGTAATACACTAACAAATGACCGAAGAAGTCATCCCCTAAAAACTTGAAACCGAATAAATTTGAAAAACCAAAGTAATTCCATAAATGTTCTGATTTAGAGTACAGAAGGAAAATAAATTTTATATCGTAGAGGCAAAACCATATTTAGTATTTTTGCAATTTCTTTTTCATAGTAATAACCGTTAATGTAGCAATAAGTTGAAGTGACGAACAAAATACTCGCCGTAGTTTCAAACGATTTCTCTGCAATCGTATCGTGTTCACTATATCTAGCAGATAATGCACAATCATTTTATGATCATGATCCAAAATAATGGATATTTTAGAAATAGTACTATCCTCGCTGTTCATAGCACTATCGTTAAAACTTCTTTCCCAAATGTAACTGAATACTTGATTTATCTGTTGGCCAATAACTTGAATACGTTCTTCCGATGAATGCTCAAGCAGCAATCCCACCAACGACGGTAAAACTCTTTGACATATACTGGGCTGAAAGTTTTAATTGAGATTAAAATAACATTTAATATACTTATATTATTTTTTTGTAACATAAGGGTGACAAACGAGCACACAGTCCACTTGATGGTAAGTGGTTGCCGCATTCCAGACATCTACATCAATCTTCGATCACGAATCAAAACGCAGATGCGTGGTCACCCCTGAGGTCTAAGATGGAATGCCCTTTTTTCCAGTAAAAAGGGTATCCGGTTCTCTACACTCACCATACAAAACACAGTAACATTAAGTCGCTACTCTATGCTGGTATTCTGTGAGAGCGTGGTCCTTCCCCGGTCGAGCCGACCCATTCGTGCTACAACTATACTAGTAATATAGCTGCAGCGTGGCTCTACCACGTACAAAATATTTACTATAATGTTGTATATTATAAATATTTACTTTTTTACCTTTGTGCGACATAATGTGCATAGTGATGTTAGATAATTAGACGGTGACGCTAGCGTATCCATGAGAGATGCAGTAATTCTTCTAATCCATTGGAAATGGTCTTCGTTATAGATAGGCATCCACTGCATAGATGCACTACAAACCGTAAATTCGGCAAAAGATTCACACATTGGTGGAGTGAGGCACTTTATAATTTGCTGATTAAATGCTGAATCTGCTATAAAGTAAAAATAAATATTTTTAACTATGTATTATAAGCCAGTGCTTAATTACAATGCACCTGATGGTAAGTTGTGACTTAACCGACAATGGTAAAGCGCACCGACTTAACGAGCAACTTTGTGAGTTTCACGTATTGGGTGGCAACTATGACTAACATGGAGGATTTTTGCCATGGGGGCTTATGTTAAGCAATGGACTTTGGATGGGCTGTAATGACTGAAAAAATTTAAACAAGCATTTATCGAAACCGTTTTGATTTTTCTTGCATTACCAATAGCCGTCTTTTCTGGCACCCACGGGATAAAATGGAGGGTCTCGTACATTTTTTTTCTTATAATTAATTAAAAATATACAAACAACATTTTTTTAACTGAGACTTCAAACTTTTCCCTCTCTCCTACCGCAGGTAGCTTATACACCAAAGCAAAATAATAATTTTGCATCTATAATATTCTGCACCTGGTAAATCAGATTTAGCGTCACGTTTTATGAATTTTTGTTTCAAAAAGTTTTGTCGCAATATTTGATTTCATGCGCCTCTGAGTGTAATAATTCGAAAATCTAACAACATATATAAAAAATATGTTAAAAATCTTTGGACTCTGCGTTTAAATTGATTCGTCGGCTCTTAAATCAGCGCAGACATTGCAGACTGCGGCTACAATACAGTTTACAGAATTTTCTCATAATATACAGTAACAGCCTGTAAATTACCCTCAGCTTAGCTTAGATATTATATTATGTCCTCCGCTGCTACTGCTTGCGCGTTGATAAACTTCGTTCAGTCTTGAAGTCGGTCATTGAATAATGATTAAATGCGCACTATCAAAATCAAGAGCATTATACTCAACTAAATCTAAGAAATACCTTTTGACGTTTCTCATTTATCATTCCGCTATAACATCGTACAAGCGTACTCACATGATTTAAAATAACCTTTTACGAAAATAATTAAAAAGATGAAGTTATAATTATATATTTCATTACAACCTATATGGTTCTTTATCACTAATTTAAACTTAAATCTTTCAAACAAAGTGAAATATTTTTTTACCAGAATCTATTTTTATGCTTGACGTTGTTTCCAGGATATTTCGTTGTGCAAGGTGCACCATAGTGTTTGGAAGATTCAAATTCATGGTAATGCGAATAATCGGTAAAATATTCAAATAATCGCCCCTTCACATTTTTTGATCTATTGTTTTGTCAATTTTAATTTGAATTTTTAGAGTTGCATAAATTATATTAATCATGAATAA